>APFE031216371.1:29611-150308 GCA_000404065.3 Pinus taeda
CATAAGTCATGGCGGGACTACAGAGGACTCCCGAGCCTAAGGACAAAAAACCGGCATGAGCGCCAAGTGACAACAAGGTACTAACTAGGGCACCCATGATAAGGTAGGCTCTACCACACAAGTCATGATACTTCTAAGCAATGAGAAGGTTCCACACCATAACTTGGTGGGGTCGATCCTAAGGCCAATAATGGAAAAGGAAACTGATAAGTGCACAATGCAGGTGAAAAACCTAACCTATATGCCAGTTTTGAGAACCAATACCTGTCAGAATGGACCAACCATAAAAATTTCCAAAGGAGAAATGTTCCAAGTTTTTTATACATAAATAGGAACACTAGACAAGAAGTTAATACATCCCACATATAAAATTCATATAAATCTTGTGTTATAGAATACAAAACTTGAAAATGCATACCTTATCTATACAATATGGTACAGGGAACCACGCAACCTTGTGGCTTACGCATAATAGTTCATCTGGACAAACCACTTGTAGGGCTTAGGCCAAGGACACTTTTGGTAGTCAAAACTCATGGCTTCAAAGAGTTCCTCCAGTGAAATCAAATAAAGTTCTGAGAAATCATGAGAACTACAAGGGTCAAAAGAGGGAATTAAAGGGTCCCATGTCCCTATAGGAAGAATCTCTCGGTCAACTGCCAGGATCAAGTCCCTAGAAGGAGAATAATAAGTCAAAGGATCCTTCTTAGAAGCGTTTGAACATTGAGGATTCAGTGCCACATAATTGACCCGTGGCAGGGTAGAGTCTACTTGAACACTCGGAACAAACCAAGGGGTATTCTGCAGTAAAGTCAAATTAGGGTGGTAATTATCAGATGCAAGCTGATCAATAGTGACAATATTCCTGTTATGAGAAAAGCACATTACTCGAAAGAGTGAAGACACCAAAGCATTCATAGCATAGACATAATAATGCCCAAGTAGCATATTAAAGTCTAAAGAGCTATCAACCACCATCATATCGATTAAGACAGTCTTCCCACCTAAAGTGATAGGAAATTGAGGAAGAACACCCATAGATTCACCAGGTCTTCTATCATAGGTAACAACTGACTCTGAGCTGTCAACAACTTTGGGGAACCCAAAGCTTTCCAAGTCAAAGAGGATATAATACTTGCAGACGATCCTTCATCTGCCATACATCGATAGACATTTGTGGAATGAACTCTGACCTTTATTTGGAAAGGTGTAGTGGAAGGAAGATGAGGCTCGACAAGACTATCCCAATCAAAGGAAACATTCTTAGAACTTGGAGGGGGAACATTCGAAGAAACTAAAATGCCACCTATACTAGAATATTCTAAACTAGAAATCAAATAGACTCTTTTGTTAGGCACTTCACCCCCCAAAAGAGGAGTGTAATCGGCCAGAGATTGCACTGGCTCTACCACATTATTAACCAATGGTTGATGGGATTGATGAGAAACCATATCAGAGGTAGGAGTCAAAGTACTTTCAGACTCGGACCATATCCTTTGAACCTCTGGAATACCAGGGCATAAATGAGTAAGATGATCTCCCTTGCATATCTTACAAGGGAACTTAGGCTTAAAACTTCTACATCCAGGTTTCTTATCAACCTCCAATCCGCCAACATGGCTAGTAGTGGTTTGTGGAGAGTCCTGAACATGACTTGCAGAGGTTAGTTACTCTGTTCTAGTATGACTTGCAGTGACTAGACTTATGCCCCCAGCATGACCTGCAACGGCTAAAGGCTCATCTCCAACATGACTAGTAGAGGTTGAAGATGAATGGATAGAATTATTCTTCTACTTTGACTTCCTCTTTCTCCTATTTTTAGATTTCTTATTACAAGAAGGAGGAGAAAAAGGAATCCCAAATTTCTCTTTGAAAGAAGATGAACAATTAGCACCCATGTGATGCCCCTGAAATAAAGCATTCAACTGAGAAGCTTCAAGAGCATTAGGAATATTCAGAGTGGACCACAACCAAACAGGTAGTCCAACATTCAATCCAGGAATATTCAAAGTGGCCATCAAGGGAATACCAACATTTCCAAAGAAAGGAAAAGCACAAGGATCACCTTTTGGAAGGGTACCTTGGTTGGCTTCCATAGGAATATTGGCCATATCTAACTGATTCCCAAAGCCTTCCCTTACGGGAATGTAGAAATGACTTTTCAAGGAATATAAACACATAATCAAGACCTTTTCCCTTGAGGAGGTAACTCCACAACTTTCGAAAGAATGACCAAAAGCCTTTCAAGATCGGCAGAGTGGTAAGCCAGTCACTCAGCATATCAAGTCCAAAAAGTGACTAGACAAAAATACCTAAAGCAAAATATATACAAGGAGCAAAGAGCACTCAACTATAAAGTCCCTAAAAGGTGTTAGCCAGTCAAACAACTTTCAAGTATTTCCGCTCCGGGTGATGAGGACTGGACACCAAAATACAAGAAAGTGAAGTAAGGGGCCTTCCAAAGATAGTCTGGGATAATGACGGCCTAGTCCTACCAGCAAAGGTAACAGAGGAAGTTACGCTGACCTCCTAACAACAACCTGCATCGGTGCAAGCCCCCAAGCTTCATAAGGGTGCCCTCTAGTAGTACCGTGAGAGTGATACAATGTTGACCTTAGGTGCCACGGGATTCCCCTCCGCAAGCACCTATGTAGATCCCTAGGAGAAGCAACTAAGGTTACCAACTCGTATCAGAAGCCAGGCGGAACAGTCTTGAGGTAAGATCCGACAAGTAGGAGAGGGGGTATCTCTCTTCCTTATCTTCAAAAACCCTTGTGTTTAACTCCTAGATCCAGAGCTTTTCTTGTCTCCCTAATGCTATTGGATTTTCACTCACTATTCAGAATCCTATGTTTGATAGTTTAAATGGCCTTGGAGATTTTTCTCTCCACTCGCCTAATCCAAGGCCTTAAAATATCCTAAAACTTGTTGTTGTGTCTAACTTGACAATTATAAAAAAGTTTTAGTGTATTTTAATTAGCGCTTGTTTTTAAATGGGTTGTTCTTTAAGTCAAGGAATAAGCGGAAATGAAACTTGTGGTGTTTTGACACAAAAGAAATTAGTAAAACCAAACTATATGCAAATGCACTTGTTTTGTTCTTCGATGAAAGAAATTTCTACTAGGTCTAGAGGAAATTCAAAGAAAACAACAAATTTTTCTTTTCTTTTCTTTTACTCAAGCTTCACACTCACAAAAATTAACAAAACTATGGATGTCCTAAAAGGATGCACAAATATATCCTAATGCAATAAGTACATGCTGATGCAAAACTTAAGACTACTCTAAATCAAGAAATCAAAGTAACTTATTTATCAATTTTAATTTTCCACTTAAGATGTTTAGATAGAATATAAGTTGCTAATGCTCATTTTTGTCCAAACACTAAAAGCAAGTTTCAAGACAAACAAAAATTCACATTCACTTGAAAAAAAGAAACTAAATCAAAACAAAGTTCAAGAAAGCAAAACCAAGTTTTCAAGAACTTTTCTTCAAAAGCCAAAACAAAAGTGACTTTTCAAAAGTGATCTAAACAAGACCGAAACTTTATGATCAAAGAATAGACAACAAAACACTTTGTAAGTTGACAACACAAAACGAGTGAAAACTCAACAAAAAATGTGTTTCAAGATGCTCTTCATAATAAAAAAGCAGCAGCAAGAGCTTGGCAATAAAAACCAAAGGATCAAAAAGACAACTTTCAAGAAAGTGTGAATCAACAACTTTCAGAATGTAAGAAAAGTAGATGGTCACAAAGATATAGTTTTGACATGCAAACAAAAAAGTCACCAAATCAAGATTTGACACGAAGATTGAAATCAACCTTTCTGCCATGGAAAAACAGAGCAGCCAAGATTCTTAGCAAGAAATCTTGTGTGCTTAAACAAAAACGATGACGCTTGCACCAAAAAAAATAAGACCAACACTTTCCACAATCAGAGAGAATTTGAAATAATATACTTGCTATAAAAATAAAGACTGACACAGAAAAGTAACTGATCAGGAATGATTCAGACCAGCAGATAGATCTTCAGAAACAAAAATATTTGAAAAATCTTGAAAATTTTAGGGTATACGCAACTGTGTTAGTGCAAATCTGCATGTATACACTATTCAGCCTAAGGAAACATGCGTATACGCAGGTTTACTTAAGGAAACATGCATATATACACTTCTGTAAACTGGAAAAACAGCGTATATAAAAGATTACAAGAAAAATAAAAAAACAGTGTGAAGAAACTGATCAAGCTTACAATTCAAGTTCCTACAGGAACAGACTACACAGTAATAGCAAGCAAATAAATAGCTGAGCCCTGATTGGCTTGAATAAACCCAAACTAGGAACAACAATACTGTTGTCCCAAGTGGAGTTGCCAATTATATGAAGGGATAAATTCCCCTAGGGTCTTGCGTTGATACCCTAGTAGATCAGAGGTTATCTATAAAGAAAAACACACATTCCACATAGCCATGATGCTAATATAAACAAACTTTACAATGAGAGGTGCACTTGGGGGTCCTTCGTTTTAGAAGATCCAGCCAGGGTTCAAACCCTCTTAGAGTCTCTTTTAGTCCTTCAACCTACAAAATAATCAATTCAAGAGAGCACAACAGTATATGGACTAAACATCATAAAAAAATCATCTTCATAGCATATTGAAAGGTAGTTAGTTATACAAGTAAAACAACCATTCATACGTGAATCATAACATTGATATCATAAACATGAAGAAGATTTATATCAAGAACAAGACAAGTGTTTCTTTTATTATAGATAACTAAAGTACAGAAAGGAATGATTTCACCTGAGTCATCCTTTCGCAAGCTCCAAGCAGAACCATCCTCCGGATTCGTCCAATCTCAAGCCTTCAACAAACTCCTTCCATGACTTACTCCAAGATATCTCAAGTAGTAGAAAGACATCATAACACAAAGAAACAAGGGTTTCCTAATAATGGGGGAAGTGTTGGAAGCACAAGGATCTTCAGATCTGGTTAGGGATAATCTCAGCAGAGTGATCTTTCTCTCTATTATCTCCTCCTTTAGGCCTTCCAATTGAAACCTTTTATACTTCTCCTAAAGTAGTTTTTTAGTTGGGAATTCGTTGGGAACAGTTGGGCCACAGGAACTAATAGGTAATCAACAGGTGAAACCTATGATCTCCGCCTGAAATTAAGGATATTTAATTTTTTTAAGTGTTTTAAGACATATACGCAGGTTGGGTATACACAGACCCACATACACACACGTTTAGCTCAAGGCAATGTCGCGTATAGGGAGTAAAACACTGTTTTTTAAATTTTTTGGACCAAGTATGGAAGGAGGGGTTGCCATAGGCCATAAGTGTAGCATCACAAACATCAAGAGTGAGATTTGGAGCTATAACGCCTCTGATACACACCACATCTCCCAGATCGTTAAGGCCCAAGCCCACAACTATAGGAGAAGTAGCAATGGTGGTAGAACCAGCAGAAGAAGCATTAGTGAAGAATCATAAGAAACCACACAAGGCACACGTGAGATAGTCAGATAGGAAGATGACTACTGAGCAGAGGTGCAAGGAGAAGCTAGACAAAGAGAAAAATAAACAACCAATGGAACCAATTGACTTAGAGGAGGAAGAGTTTGGGGAATGAATTGAGGATATAAATGTTGACGAAGCCAAACCTATTTCGCAGTTACCTCCATATATGCCCCCAAGGAAGTTGATTGCTAAGGTGACCAAGGACCCTTATGTAGTAAAATTTCCATTCGTACACCTTTCCTAACAAGAATGTGCCCTTTGAAGGACCGTTGCTGACGCAGGTACTGCAACTACGCATGGAGGATTGGGATTTGGCAGACAGGCCAAATTCCCTCATTTTGAACCAAGTAAATACTTGAAGATGATATATTATGAGGAGGTTGGTGTCACATGTGTAGAACTAATGACATGGGTGGTGGGAATTCAGCGCGTCGGGTTACTGAACATGTTGAGTGTGCCTCATTTTTGGCACAACAAAATCAGTACCATATGTGTGCGCTAGTTGCTGACCTTGGTACACTATGGAGTTTTATGGTTGGGGTAGAGGATCCCAATTGATGCTATGATGATTAGAAGGATCACTGTGCTACCATGTGCAGGAGAAAACCCTGCTAGATCTTTTGTTGGCAAGTATCAAGAAAAGAAGCTTGCATACCAAGTGAAGAAGGATTTTGATGTTGTCAAGAAGTCGTGAGGCTACACTGTTAGCTCAATTTCTGATCAGACAGTCACATTTTCCATGTCTATTATGGCTGGTAAAATTATGAGGAATTGTAGGGTAGACAAAGTGCTAGCCCTAGTCATTCAGTTGGATGCACAGTGTGTTGAAGGGGTACAGTTTAATTGTGTCATCTATCTCTCCCAAGAGTTTTTGGATGAATGTCGCAAGGCCTAGGAAGAGGGGAAACCATTCCACTATGCATGGTTGTTGTTGTTAATTTCTTTTATAGCCTTGAGAATCGTCGACGAATTGTAGTTCCCTGATGTAGACCTAGACTTGTGTAAAGCTGTGAGGTACGCTTCACTATGGGCGTCCAAGGATCCAAGTCAGGTGGTAGAGAATAAACAATTTTTGGTGTTGTTTTAGATGGATCTATGCGTCGTGGTCAACCAGAAGTCGCAACTATCGCTAGTGTCACTTGCTCAATACCACGAAGTCACAAACTTCAAATCATATTTCCACAATGTACATATATAGGAGAAGAAAGGTGCTTAGGGAATATGGTATTACTTACCCTACTTGGTCACAGAGCAGGACATTTTTTCCATACTCTCTAAATGTTCAAGTGTGTGGTTGGACCCCAGCAAGGTAGCCGAAGGAGACCGGGAAGGGGCTAGAAAATCACAAGGTATGCCAAAGGAGGACCCCAAGAAGGTACCTGAGAAGGTCATTGTGGACCTTGGGAAGCATATCGCGCTGGAGCCAGAGCGCGTAGAAGAAGAAGAACTAGACTTGGAGAAACTAGAGCAGGGTGGAGCAGACTCTTTGAAGGAGACAAAAGACATTGAGCCTTCCTTCATAATCAAGAAGAGGAAGAAATCCACTGCTGGTGGTGCCCGCAAGAAGCAAAAATCTGACAAGAGTTCAAGCATTAAGTCGATGGTCCTCACTGAGGGGGACATCGACGAGATTGGGCACACTATGCGCTCTGTAACTAAGGAGATGTGGAGACATTTTGAGGATCATTTAAGTTAGTACTATCACAGGTCCAATAGAGACTCAAAGATCTCAAAGTGAAAGTGAGAATGATTCAAGAAAGAATGGTTTAGGTGAGCGTGGAAACGACCAGCGCAACACCAACATTTCCTTCAATGTTGGTGGTCACCACAGAGGTCCACATAGTGGATATTCTAGGAGGGTCATTGTGCTTTCCTAGTACACCAAATGAGGAAATGATGCCATATGGAAGGAACTCAGAGCTGAACTTAGTGGCGCTACCCATTCAGGCATTACATGAACTCCACCAAGGAGTATATGCTGAATTGAAAATCCAAGAAGAGCAAGCACTCTTTGTGATTAAGGACATAAAGAGCCATAATGCGTAGTTATCTAAGGAAGCTTCCAGGGTGATGTAGGATAGAGAAGAAGTTGCTACATGAAAGCAGGAGCTGGAGGATTCCATCAATCAAACTTGCATTGAATTACCAAAGCTCCTCATATAGAGTAAATTAATTTTCGAAGAGAAGCTCCAAAAGTTGGTAGTTGTGGTGAAGGAGTCCAAAGTGGAGGTTGAACAAGTCAAATTTCAAATGCAGATGTAACTCACAAAGCTTTAGATAAAGCTACAGCCAAAAAAACCTCTAGAAGTTCAAGAGAAGCGTGAGACTGCTATCAAGGCCAATATGGAAATCCTAGAATATCTAGTTAAGGACTGCACCAATATTTTTGAAAACACCATGGAGATGTGGGACATGCTACAAGAGGACCCACATGTAAAAAGGATTGAAGCAGACATCTAGGACAAACAAGTATAGTTTAATGAGATGGGGGAGGTTGCATGATAAAGGAGCACTCCAACCTCCCCTTGCTCAGAACCTGCAAATGATGAGGTCTAAGCTGCGCGAGGAAGACCCTAATGTAAATATCGTGCTTCAGAGTGGAATTACGAAAGAAGATGACAAAGGCAAGCATCCTAAAGAATGTACCTAGGTTCACAAGGTTCCAATGAAGGAACCAGAATTTGGTTTGGAGTGCGCTAAGGAGACCTTCATGGAAGCTAAGAGGAGCTTCGTTGATGCCTCCACTTCAAGAAGTAAAGACATACTGGAGCCGGAAATGGACCCATCGATGCTCACTACATTCTTAGAGACACACATGAAGTTACTGCATGACAACAAGGTTGTAAAGGGACTACAAGAACCCATAACTAGATGCGCTAGGACCATGATAGGAGAACCACGTGTAATCTAGAAGCTCAAGATGCACACGATGCGAACAGAAAGGAAAATGAGATTGGCCACACAGATCAGGGAATATGAGATGGACCAAGTGATTCTCGATCTAGGATTGGATGCGAATATCCTGCCAAAGCAGAAATGGGAGCACATGGACAGGCTTGTGCTACAATGGTCTCCTATCCAACTGCAGATGGCGAACTAGTAAAAGATCCTACCTATGCGGAGATTGCAGGGAATCACAGTAGATGTCGAAGGAGCAAGCGTGCTAGTAGATTTCAAAATGATAGAGATTGTTGATGACAACAATCCCTACCCCATGCTATTGGGAATAAATTGGGACACTGGAATGAATGGAGTGATAAATATAACGAAGCGTGTGATGATCTTTGAGAAAAAGTCACTGTGCGTAGTGGTACCTTTAGACCCTGCAGAAGGATCATGCTACACAGAGCCAATGTGTGATTACGATAGCAATAATGATTTGGACTGCATCTACAAGATAACTTTGCACGAGAAAGATTGGGTAAATCCAATCGCGGATGGCCAAATCTCTCGGGAGTGTGAAAGCTCCTGCACATTAGATTTTGACAAAGAGATAGAATGATGGCAGAACCGACTATGCGAGGTAATAACACTCAATTATAACATGATGACGAGATCATTGTGCTGCACAGTGACATAGGTAAGGGATCAGCCAATGTATGATGGGTTAAGTGAGGTGAATGACTTCCTGAACAAATTTGAAAGAGAAGTGCCAGAACAACAACTTTTTGACACTCTAAAATGGGTACTGCAAGCTACACCCACAAGATGGTGGGGTATGCACCAATGAAGTTTTGAGGACTGGCACAAATGCAGAAGGATGATGCACATGTGGTTTGGGAAGCCTTGGATGAGATTGAAATACAAGTATGACGAATGAACCAGCCCGCACACCCACCTATCCAGGTGGATATAGGCATATGGTATGAAACCTACACGAATGCACACTGTCCTTGTGGTAGGAGACCCAATCAGTAAGCAGGTGTGGGTAAGGCAATGGTGTGAATGACCCCTCCAGTTGGGACCACGAAGTATGGAAAGGCCAAGTGTATAGAAGAATATCCATGTAGAAGCTTTTAACAAAGTACATGAAGCACTAAAAAAGGTCCACAATGTGAAGCAGACTGACTCGAACTTGCGTGTACCAGCGGTTCTTTGGGCTTATAGGACTGCGTGCAAAAACCTTACCACATAGGCATCGCTAAGGCTGGAGTATGAAGCAACCGCTATAAGCCCTATAGTACTTGGAGAGCTTAAACCGCTCATGATAGCATTAGTAGATATGACGGTTAGTGAAACCTTGGAAGCAGAAATCCAACAGGGAAATTTTAGACTCCAAGAACTTGAAGAAGAAAGGGTAGGATTATGGAAGAAAAGCGCTCTGGTGGACACGAAGTCAAGAAGCTAGAGGATGAGATAAAGGAATATTTTCTCAGCAAAAAGACCAGGGTGATAAGGTAGGATGCATAGGATTATGATGACAGGTTTAAGGCTTATCGTCATGAATTGATCAGTCTGATGCCTTGGCTTGGACTACACATTACTAAGCGTAGTGACCAGGGTAGTGCATTACAGATAGTAAAGTGCATGACTGTAACAATAAAAGGTGGCTATTCTCCAGGAAACATGATGGATGATAGGATGAAACTTCAAAGGGGTGGTGCGATCACCTGACTAGTTGAAGGAAGTACAGTCTTAGCACTCCAGGCAGTTGAAAGGAAGCGCGAGACTATAAACTATTCTGCCCGGGAGCTATGCGATGTTGGAGCTGCGCGCAGAAGCAAAGAGTCACAAGGTTCATGCCCGCACACAAGGGGCTATGCTGTCACGCGGGTTGGCTAGAGAGTAACCATTGAAGTCATTATTCACAATGGGATGCTCGACTTAAGACCAAATGGAGCAGGTGGCAGGCATTTAAGATGCGATTTACGAGCAATATTTGGGAAATTTGCCGCCAAGGGAGCATTAATGAACCAGATTTGGTGGGAACGGTCAAATTCAAATTCAAAAAGCACTGATGGAGCCCCTGAGTTTGCGAGTGCTATATTTCGGGATAGACATGATAGCAAAAACTAAGGACATTATGGAGATAATAGAAATGATCATCGAAGAGGCTGTGCAGACCCTAACTGTGGGGGATGCTCCAGAAGGATCTAGGATTGTGGCAAAAATCCTGAAATCACCACGCATGCCAAGATCCAAGAAGGACAAACAAGTGATGGTTCCTGTATGTGTGTCCTCGTGGAACTCGCTGCGCATCAAGCTATCAATGGAGGAGAAGGGGAAAGTCATCACCATAAAGACCAATGAAGAAGAAGAAGACTGGGAGGATCTTATCATCACAGAGGATGAGGATGAAGGCATGAAGGATGAAACTCAGCATATGCACCCCTTGATAAAGCTTCCTGCCTATGTCCCCAGATGAAAAGGGAAGGCTATAGTGCCCAAGGACCTTGATGAGACCCAGAGCTCACTCTAGAGCCCGCTTCTCCCTCACAACATTATTTTTGAGGGCACGCACTTGGGACAGGTGTCGAGCTTAAAATTCAAAGATTTGGACCTCGCTGACCATGAGAAGTTCCCTCACCTTGAAACCTCACACCTCATGAAGCCCAAGCAGAACACCATGGTGGGGGTTACAGAATTAGAGCCACAAAAGTGGTTGTGCAGTGTGGAAAAGGTCGGGCTACTGAACCTGCTCTAGGTGTCGCATTTCCACTCCGCCCCAATAACCATTTTCATCTTCAGGAAGCTGCTTTGCCTGGTGCATGATGGGTGTTTGTGGTTGGAGGAGCCCATCCCCATCATGGCAGACTTGATTCACTGCATTTCCCAGCTTCCATGCAAAGGAGAGGACCTCACGGACATCTTGGTAAGGAAAAACAGTGACTTGGCCATCGCGAAGGCCATGAAGAAAAAGTACAAGCTGGTAAAGATGAAAAGGCGATACGCCATATCCAGCATCAATGACAAATTAATGAAAGTGGCAACCCAAATACTAGCTAGTAAGGTTATGCACAAGTGTCGTGCAGGTGAGGTACCCACGGCGGTGGTAGCATGGCTGAGTAGTGCGTGGAGGGGGTCCAGTTTAACTAGTCTGAGTTCCTCTGCAAGTAGTTTTTGGAGAATTATCGCAAAGCTCAAGAATAGGGAAAAATGTTCCACTATGCATGGCTTCTTCTGTCCATAGTGTTCATGGCAGGGGAATTACTGGAGGATAGTCAATTCCCCACAATTGACAGGGACTTGCCAGAGGCTGCAAAGTATGCTTTGCTTTGGGCTACAAAGGATGCCAAGAGGATCTGCGACAATAAAATATTCTAGGTGTTCATGGAGATGAACCTCATAATGGGGATCAACTACAAGCCACGGTTGTCACCCACTGTCTACAACAGCCTACAGCGTTTTGCGGAATTCAAAGTGGACATCCATAACATTTACATTAGAGCATGCACGGACTTGACCAAATGATGGAGAAAGCTACCCTTTGTAGCCATGGACGATTTCATCTTTAATGTACTGGAGGCATGGCCGCTAGTGTGGCACACTCCAGACATCGCAGAGGTAGAGAAGTCAGCGGCACAAAGGAAGAAAGATGAGGCCAAGCTGTGCATCGCATAGTTGGCAGAAAAGAGAAGGAAGGAGGAAGTGATAGAAGAAGTGCAGGCGGTGTGGGAAGCTGCACAGGCATCAACTGAGCAGGAAAAGGTTACAGTAGCAGCAACAACATAGGAGGCAACCGTGAAGGCGCGGGAGGGCTGAACGTCACCTTCGCATGGGCGGGAAGTAGGGGAAGAAGAGGGAGGTGCTGACCCACAAACTGTGCCAACATAGTTGAAGTGCCAACACCCAGCTGAGTGGACAAGGTCATCCAAGAAGGTCAAGGCATCGAAGTTGTCTATTTACCCGATCACCCTAACCGAGGGTGATCTGCATGACATTGAAGAGATAGTGCATGATGTCACCTCTGAGGCCCTCCAAAATCTCATGCAAGAGAACCAGATTGTGTTGGGGTCCCTTAAAATGTAGCTATAGGAGTTGCAAGTATGCACCCCTTAGGCTGGTACTCTTTCAACCAGCCTCGCAGTAGGAACAACGACAACAGAAGCAATGATGTGCGCTCAAGTGACAAATATCGTAGTGCTACCAGAAGGGGCACTAGTGAGAAAAAATGATGTTGACAAGCCTACGATTAGTGTGTTGAAGGGTCTCGGCATCAACCTCACTACACTCTCACAGGACACCTTATACGTTGAGCAGGATGAGATAACTTCAAAACTGCGGGCTAGGGAGAGCCACGCACTGCAATTCATCAGTGAGCAAAAGATCAATATGGAATAGTTAAGCTTGCAGTGTGACAAAGTGGTATCGCAGAATCCACAGCTGGCACAGGTCATAGATGAAGCTTGTCAAAGCGTCCCAGAGTTGGCCATCCCAGCAGACACTCCAGTAGAGGCGCGCATCCACAGGTTAGTAGCAAGGGTGAATGAGGCACGAGAGGAAATGACAAATGTTACACTGGAGCTGAACCTTCAGACCACCGAGCTGTAGTTAAAGGCATAGCCGTCCACCCCTCCGGAAGTCAGAGAATAGCGCGCTAGCGCTATCACAGCGGGACTGGATGAAAATGGAAATGCAGTGTGAGACTACACCAGCATGTTAGAAATATCATTTGAGGTCCTCACAAATCTGCAGGAGGACCCCAACATCCAGCACTTAGAGACAGAGGCGCGAGAACTCCAACAGCAGTATGATAGTGTCAAAGAAACTACACATATGGTGGCCCTCACTCAAAGGCTGGCCCGAATGCGACAAGCCAAAGTGTTGAAACAACAAGTGGACATGACATGACACAAGGAACTAGTCCTGAAGGCGCACGTTCAGCCTTGGATTGATGAGGTCTTCACCATCACAACAAAAATTGAAGGAAACCTCACACACATGCAAGCATGCACTAATGCAGAGAAGCACTTCTGATGTAGTGGTCTCAGAACAACGCATGCAGCAGATCCAGTAGGCAGCAACTCAGTGCATTGTTGACCTTGTCGCAATTCGAGCACAGTTGGAGGGACTGCACGCAAAGATCTCCGCACCGACAGAGTGACTTGAGGGTGAGTCACAATGTTTGTGTTGGGGGCCTATTAGGCATGGAATCACCCCAAGGCAGGTTTTGGGGCTTAAAGCCCAAGTTTTGATCGCATCTTTTTGTAAAATCTCCGCGAATTGCGGGTGCTAGGCGCGAAATTAGAATAGAGTCATAGGGTTGTCCGCCCTAGTTTTTGTAATGTAATATTGGCTGGATAGACCTACCCATGGTCTACAGACCATGGGATTGTATAAATAGAGCAAGGCTCTAAGTGTATAAGATAACTAATGGAGGATAGAATAGAAGAAGAGGAGAAGTCTTAGTGATTGAGTAGAAGTGTAAAGTGTGTTTGTGGGTCATAGAGTAGGAGAAGGCTCTACAGCTAAGTGCACAGAGGCCTAGTAGTCCACAACTAAGTGTGCGGACCCCTGCAGCTGAGTGTGCAGGGCAGGTCGAGTCTGTAATTGTTGGGAGAATCAATAAAGAGATGTTTTACTACATTTTTATGTATCTTTTCTTGGTTTAATGCATGACTGGATATCATTTGCAAGTATATTGTCTATTTACTGCACGAACTTGTATGAATGTTTTTGTATAACTAATTATAACTTAAGGCATTCAAGGAGGCAAAGGTAATTAACTATTACTAGAAGATAAGTAAGATCTCGAGTAATAGTACAGAGCACGGTGCGGGAGCTCCGAAACCCTTGGTTAGGGCTGCACGAAGGCAGTGTATCAAGCCGCGAGGAACGGGAAAGTGCATGAAGCAACCTACGTGCAGGAACAAATAGTGGACTAGTCGAACCTCTCAGACATATCAAGGGTGTTGAAACTTGGTTCTAGCACCCTCCCATACTATTTTGGGTGAGACCTCAATCCATGCTCCGTGTAATGTTGCGAAAAGGGCTAGTAGTACAAGGATTTGTTTGGCTAATTAACTTTGAACCTAGGTCAGGCCCCAACAAGCCAACACATAACAACAACAACTGTGCAACAATTTTCCATACTCGAGGAAGGGAAGGCCCTTCAGGTCCAGATAGATGAGCTGTGATGCAAATCCTCAATCATATCGGCAAGAACACAACCTTAGGTCGATGAATTTATTCAACACTCTTACTCTATTGAGAGTAAACTAAAAGGAATGTAATAGATGTAGCAGACAATTGGATCAGCATTTGAGGGGCCAACTACTCAGAAATTGGTCAACAAGCTTCAATAGGTCGCCGCACAGTGCACAACAAAGCTTCAAGCATTGAAGGCATTGTTCAATGACCTCAAAGCATGCGTTGGGGACGTACCAGCAGAGTGACTCAAGATGAGTCACGTCTTTGTGTTGGGGGCCTGTTGGGATGGGGACCCACATGTCCAATTTGTCTAAGTTTTAACCTTTTTATTATTGTAAAGTGTCCGTAATTTGAGGAGCGAATCACCTAGAACACTAAGAATCAAAATGGGTTTTGAGGAAGGTCAAAGCCCCTTATTTTGTAAAAGAATAGATTGTTTTGATGATATAATGAACTCTGCCCATGGTTCATGGACCATGGTAATGTAATGTAAAAGATATAAAAGGGATTCATCTAGGAGTCATTAGAGAAAAGTCTTAGTTCAGGAATGGCATTTTGAGTCTATTTTGTCTGCAATTCTGTATTTTGGGGAAGGGGAAGGCTCTTCCATCTGAGTGCATGAAGATCTTGGTAAGTCTGTAGCTGAGTGCGCAGGCCCCTGTAGCTGTGTGTGTAGGGTCAGAAGATGTGTATGTATTGAAGGTCTTAAATAATAAAGAAAATTTGACGCAAATTTATGTGTTCTGTGTTTATTTATATGTTTTGCGTCTTTATGCTTAGTTATGGTTCAGTTCTTTGTGATATTTCTTTAATTTCATCATGAAGGTTCATATCTACTTTGGTTTAGTAACTTATGCCTATTAGAACACTTAAGCAAAGCTTGTAGATCTAATTAAGTAGAAATCCATTTAAGTATTTGACTTAGAAGATAAGGATTCAAAAAGGCAAGATAGGGCCCTAATTAAGGAAACACATCATTTCTACATCACATAACCTTCTGGATGAAAAAACTTGGTTTTAGCATCCCCCAATACTGCCTCGGGTGAAACTCAAGTCTGCACTAAGCGGGCTATTTCGAAAAGGGCCAGTAGTGTAGGGTTTTGTTAGTTAGTGCAACTAACATATGACCTGGCTCCAAGCTCCCTCAAGCCAATAGAAATTACAAGAGGTGATCATGCTTGTTGGACTGCCTTGTAACCGTTGTGGGTTACCCTTTGAGTAATAGTGCATTAGGTAGAACCATACATGGACTAGATTTCCATGTACCCTTGTATATATCAAATGCCCCCTAGGGTAACCTAAAACCTAACCTTAGATAAGTCATCAACTATCTTGCTACTATATTACACTGATAATAGCACTCGGGGTGATTACTCACACATACAATAGGGTTGTCAAGTAGTATGGCTAAGGGTATGGTTGATCCTCCTTATTTAGCACCTTGAAAGATTGGGCCAAGTACTATTGTTGGACCCCTACATATATTGTAATCTGTAGCACCTGACACTCCTTTGAGCCCATAGTTGATTAGGTGCTCAGTATTTAGCTCAAAAATGAAAGTTCTCAAAATTGATCAAAACCTAAATGACCACATCTATGTCAGTAAAGTGATCCCAACACAACTCGTTTCACTTAAAAATGAGTTTGTATGAGGAATATATCGGGTTATGTACGTTTTGTCAAATAGAAGAATTTTTGAAAAAAAAATGTACAGTCACTGCACAGTCAGCAGTCCATACTACTGTTGTGGTAGGTGACTGGGTAGGGTCAAAGGAGGTCAAATACCTATTAGGACTCACTAAGTGTCATGTTTTTATTGGTTATTAGGTGTGGTGACGTGGCTCAGTTTTATTGGTTTATGGTGGACCGATGAGGAGGGGAAAAGTGGCAAGCCCGGAGGCCGCCACGTGTCCCTCCCCAAAGAACCATTGGCAATTAGCATGCAGCATAAAATTTTGGGCAGGTTGGTGGAGTTGAACCCATGACCTTGCTTGCATTAACCTCATGACATACCGTTATACCACTGCATTGGGTCTTAACCTACAATGTTCTCGGCATATATTTGAAGTTATAATGTTTTGTGGTTTGGGGTTAGGAGGGAGCTAGCCCACAACCTAGCCCCCTCCCATGTAAACACCCATCCAGCGGCTATGGTTACGGTTAACCAACTTGTGGCTAGCGTTACCATAATTGTGAGCTTAATCAACGGATAAACCATGACATGTGTCCACTACTACTAACTGTCAGGCTAACAGTTAGCCTAACTACATGGTATTTGCATTAATCCAGCTTTAAAGCTAATTAAAATCCGCTTAACATTAATTAAACTCATAGTTAATTCGATGGCATGTTTAGCAGACCCTCTAATTTCTGCACTAACTCCATTTTTAGTGGGATTAACTAAAGGTCCTTTAGTTTTAGAGGAGTTTTACTAGGAGAAACTATTTTGACCATAATTTTGGAAAAATTCTACCAAATTTGGATCAGGAAAAGGTGTTCCTATATGATTTTGAGGTTCTGAGCACACTGAAGTAGGTTTCAGGAGCAATAGAGAATTATAAACAACACTTTTTCCATTATTGAGCTAATACAGAGGCCCAAGCCATGGAAACTAGATGAAGGAGATGTAGCCTAGGAGGGGTGAACTCCTTCATCAAAACATTATGTTAAGTGTTCATTTTGATGGTTTATTGTACATTTTATTTTTTTTGTTCAACACTTGTTTTTCATGCTATTTTTCTCATGAATTTAACATAAAACTTGATAAATTTACCTGTTATAATTCACAAACACCATAAGGGAACCTATGCACATGAAGCAATTGACAAGCATTAGTTTTTAATTCTGAAGTTGAAATTAGCACAAAAAAACTAACATTCAACAACAGATCAATATTTCCCTTAACTATTTGAAGATCACACCCACCCTTTCTTCTAGATCAGATCTAGTTTTTGAGGTTCAATTGTCGTTGTCTAGATCAGATCCAATAGTTAAGGTTTTGCCACCATCGTACCAATCAAATTCAATAGTTGGGGTTTTCATAGTGTAGATCAAACTCTTTGTGCAGTGAGGGTTTTTTCCACTGTAGTCCATATCATATTTTCAAAGCATATTTTTTTGTACCAAGACCTTGGGGTTTATATTACTACAATCCAAGCTCAATTTTCACAAGATATTTGGTAGTATCAAGATTTTTGCAATTTGGCCACTGTGGTGTTGATCTGTTGGGAATAAAATTCCTATTGGAGTGAAAAAATAAAAAAATAAAAAATAAAAAACTGGGGTCATTTCGGGACACTTTTAAGATACCTATGCCATAAGATTCAGGATGATGAGCTGGTCGTAGTGGTACCATTCACTTGTAAGCCCCCAATTTTCATGCGGTCCTAATATTTTTCTGATGTAGCTTCAAGTGATACATGTCACTAGATGTATGCCTAGTACCATGTCTCGAGTTATGGGTGCAGAAAGGGCTTTCGAGAAGGTCGACAACCTCAAGAAAAATTTCAATGACTTCGAGGAGACCATTATCTCCCAGCTCACATAAGTATTGGTCACTATAAAGAGGCCCCATGAACCCATGAGGGAAGAAAATAATGTTGATGCACAAATAGAAGGAGAATCCAACCATCACATTCATTTCCATGGAGATCACCAATCTTCGAGTCAATGAACACCCAAGTTGGACATGTATAGATTTGATGGCTCTAACCTGATAGTATGGGTCACACAAATGGAACATTATTTCATTCTTAATAATATATGGGAGGATGGAACTAAAATACATGTGGAAGCCCTTTACTTGGACCAAGAGAGATGGCAGTGGTGGTAGTGGCATTATAAATGTTTTCAGGGTGGCAAAATTGGAACATGTTCTCAAAAGCCATATATGACTGCTTTGATCAAGAATCTAGCTTTTTTGGTCATCTCATTAAGCTCAGGAAAATAGATACAGTAAGGGATTACATTGCAACTTTTGAACAATTGGCCATCCGAACTAATAGAGTACAACATGGCATTTACTTGGAATTCTTCATGAGTTTCCTAGAGGAAGCCATCCAAGCCCATGTATGAATGCATCACCCAACTACTTGGTTGGACGCATGCCACAAGGCCTTATATGTAGAATTTTCCTTCAATGCCCAGTCCAATTGTCCAAATTTCATCACAAAGGCATGTCCCACCCAAGATACGAACCCCGCCCAAACGCTTAAGGTTCAAAAGGTGCCACCAACAAAAATGGCCAAAAGAATGAAACAAGGACTCCACTACTAATGTGATGACAAGTAATCCCCAAGACATAAATGCAAGGAATTAAAATTATTTAAAATTCATGCTATTGAAAATAGCTCAGTGGATGAAGATTTATCCACTGAAGTTCCCTAAGGAAGAAGCAAGTGAACCCCAAACTAACCCAGATAATGATTTCATAGTTACACCAGATGATCCAGTGATATCACTACATGCCTTGGAGGAAATTTCTTCACCCCAGACTGTTACACAGTAATTTGTCACTAAGCTTGTATCCCCTGATCTTGGATAAAGTCAGCCCCTGAGCAACATCTTCTCTCTGTCATACCTAAAACAAATGTGTTCATTCAAAGAAGATTAACAAATGCTCTTTAATCCTAAAGATTGACCCTTTTTACCCATGTTTCAAGATTGTTGTAAGTAAACCTCATTCTGTCTGCGACGATTTTATGAAATGAACTAGAACGTCGTGATGTTGTCGCAAGGGTACATCTATTCTCTACGACGGTCAAATTTTAGGGCTCGTCACAAGTCCTCAATATCTTTCTTGCAATGATAGCTTTGAATACACTGTTGCCCTGCGATGTCATCTTTGAGTCCTAGTGTTTGACTCACGATGATCTAGATATGATGAATTAGTTCAAACAGAATGCTTCTGGGTGCTTCCGGAATTGGTTGTTGGGTCGAGGAAGTTCACCTTTCCTCCTTTGGGATGGTGGTTCCACCTTTTGAGAAACCTCCCTTGAGGATAAGCTTGCTCTCCCTCATTTATGGAGGCTCCTACTCTTATAAAAGCATTCCCCATTGCTATGATAAACTCGTTTTTTGGTTTGGAGCAAATTAACTAGTTTTGGTGTGAGATTGATAGTTTGCAGTGTGAATTATTAACAGTCTAGCAATTGGTTGTGGATTGCCTTAGCCTTGTACTAGTGATTTTGAGTGAGAGAGAGAGAGTTATCAACCTCTTTGGAGACCCTTTTGAGAGTGAATGCTTGAAGAAACATACTGGCTGGACCCTTCGAGGAAGCTTGCGACATCAAGGCTTGGTTATAAGCTTTGATTTTATTCATTTTAATACAATCAATGGTGATTTCCTATGTCATGTGTAAAATATACTTGATAGCTTATGATTCATTGACACTGTAAGTGAATAGATCATTGTTGTACTTTTTTATGTGTTTTGCTGTTCTCTTTTGTTGTTTCAGGTGAATCGCTCATCAAGGAAAAGGAAATGATAGCTAAAGTGTTACAACAAAAGCTCCATCGAACACCGGTTTGAGGTAGGCTCTTTCAACAATGATTATTTAAGGAAATTAGTTGTTGCTTTGTCTTGTTGTGACTAGACCAACTCTAGGGCTCGAGGGGTTGCCTTTGTCCATAGAGGGAACATTACCTACATCATAAGTTGGTGACTCCGCTAGGGAGTCCTCTGTGTGTTGTCTCTTGTTTTTCTCTTGATTTTTTTTCGATTGAATTATATAGTGTCTCAGTTTTGGGGCTGATCCATCAGTGTTCTAGGTTACTTGAGTTAATTTGGTAGTCCCTCTCACTATCTGAGAGATAAGTCTGGTGTCCTTCACGTGTTTTTGCTTTGTGTTTTCGCTTAATTGAGATCGTTACTATTTATAGCTTAATAGCTATGATGAGTCACACCTATCCTATTTGGTTAAGCTGTATGTCATGGATATCCTGTCATACAACTGTGATGATTCCTGAAATCGGACCATTGTCGAAGACATGTGTACACTTGCGACGACGTCGTTGAGTTGCTAGCTTTGTGCTTGCGACGATTTGCCTTTCATCTCATGTTGCTAGTTAGAGCCCTATGACGATTCTTGTAAGGTTGTTTTTCACAGCCTTACCTCCTGAATCAACCACTGCTACTTGTCCCCTACTATCTCTTGTCTCTTATCAACTTGTTTTGGCTGTATTTGTTTAAGGCACTTTCTCCTTGGTTTCATTTATCTGAGTCTTGTGTTTTCAGATTGTGTGACCTAGCTCTTTTTAAGGTTTCGTCAAGAAGTCAATTGTTTGGGTTACTCATCTATCAAATATTCGTCCACAACCATTTGATTGATTTGTTTGAGGCTATTCTACTGCTTGTCTTCTTTCTGATTGGTCTATAGTGTTTGGTTGTTGAACCAGTTTCTCATATTGATTTTATTTTCACACTATCAAACATAGATTACATTTTTTTGGGTCAGTCGAGTTTGCACTTGATTGTTTGCCATTAAAATTCCAAAAATCAAAAATATTGCATTCATACAACATATGAAACTAAAAGCGCAGTTGTGTTACTGAATTTTCATGATTGAGGAATTAGAAAGAAATGTTCAAATCTTTCATTAGTAGTTGTGAGATAAGTGTATTGAGACACTGCATTTTTTAGTGATTGGATTTCTTGCATGCACTGTTGTTCTTGCATTCACTTGTCTTGGTTTTCTTTCACTTGGAAATGAACTCCTTACCCTCATTTAGGTAGTTATTCATCGAAAGGAATGGTATTTTATTAATTGTAGTTGCATCCTAGAAATTGTTGAAATAAATTCGATAGGGCCTAAAAACCAAGACTTAATCCAAGATTAATTCTTAAAATCTATTGAATGAACCTAAAAATGCATTGGAACCTAACACAAAATTATCTAGAGTTATAGGCTAGAGACGTGCTCTGGTATCGTTAAACCTAATCACTATTGTTTTCGCTAAACTTGGGTGATTCCTCCTTCTGTGATTCATTAGCTACTAGTACGGATTTGTGCTCCCTGTACTGTCGAGTATATATTGGGACACCCCACTAGGTCATCATCCTATCATCCATAGGAAGCCGAGTCTGTCACCTTACGCACTGAACACAGCACTTGGGAAGATTGACTGCCGTACGGAAAGTCCTTGGTCATTTCTCTTTCATTTGATCACTAAGGTGTATATGTAGTTTTGTGATTTGTCTAGTACACCTCTTGTACAGTACTCCAGAGCAGTCACTTTCATTCCTTTTCGACTCCTTAAAATTGAAAGGATTAGCTAAGCACTTGTCCTTTCAGGTTCATTAAACATTTGAAGGCGACTAGAGCCATCTTTTGTCCTTTTTCTCGACTCTTTAAATATGAAAAAGTCAGGTTTTGTTCCTATGTCATAAAATTTATTTGTCCACTCTCACTTTTTACCTATTAGTCTTGACTATGTTTCGGTTCATGTAGAGTTGTGACCCTACTCGATTATCCCTTTCTCTTGGATTTTGAGTTAAGCCATCCTGGCGGACTCACCGATCCCGTCCTCTTTGTCAAGCGATGAGGATTCTGCATCCATTGTCTCTTCTGAGGTATCGACTATTGGTGGTAGCCTCCCCATTGTCCCCAGTGTTCAACCTCTTGAATCGTGAGCTCCGGGAGGGGAGCCTTACGATATTAATTGGAATCCTCTTTGGGAACCTTCAGAAGAGGACTTCCCGTTTACTCCCCTTGGTGTTTCGGTTGCAATGTCATCTTCTGACATGGATGAGATGAGCCACATTATCGGTGAAGAGAACCTTGTGTCAAGTGGAGAAACTCCTCTTTCCATGGAGGGTTTCCCCTTTCACTCGGGTCTTGGCATGACATTGCCCCTATGCTATCGCGCCTTGTCTTACATCATGAGTTCCATGTCTCTAAACCAAAGTTCTGTGTGGTCTCGTGCTATAACCTCGACCTCAAAAACCTTTCCTACCTCAAATTCACAATGTATCGGTCACGTCTATTCCGTCAATGCCTACTACTTGTGTGGCCTCTACAGCTCCTATTGTTAGTGTCGTTATTGCTTCCTCAGTGGTTACCACTATTACTAGGCCTTCTGCTGAACCCGCTAGCGGTGGTCCTTCATCCTCAGTGTCCAGATTTGTTAATCCTATGGGTAGTATCCCGCTCTCTTCCGGTTCCATTCCGGCAGGGTGGTCATATGAGCAATACATGTTTTCTCTTCAAAACCCAGATCATAATGTTTTGGGCTCCCAATCACTATCTTATCCGCATAATCCATTGCATTATTACGATCCTCAAGAGGCTCATATTTATCACACTAGGTCCCTCCCCCATGAATGTATGGTTGAAGTTTCCATTCCGTTATCCATTTCTTGGTCTCATACTGCCTACCATGGTGGCCAAGGGCAGTCGTATCAAGGGCAACTTGTAGGCTTACAAGGACAACACTTATAGGGACAACCTTCAACCCTTACAGATTCCTGTTTTGTTTATTTTGGGCAACCTTCTGGTCAACCAGGTTAGCCTCAATTCTAGCTAGGCCAACCAGTTGCCCAGCAAGGTCAACCTTCTAGTCAACCAAGTCAACGTCAATTCTAGCCAAGCCAACCCATTGCTTAGCAAGGTCCACCCTCTGGTAAAGTAGGCTAGCCTTAGATCCATCAAGGCCAACCTACTGTCTAGCCAGCTCAACCCTCTGGTCAAAAATGGGCCAACCTTAGCTTCAGCAAGGTCAATCTATTACCCAACAAGTTCAACCTTCTTGGCAAATAGGTCAACCTTAGTTCCAACAAGGTCAGCCTTCTAGCCAGTTGTATCAACCCTAGTTTCAACAAGGACATCTGTCTAGTCAAATAAATCCACCTCCCAGTCAACCGAGCATTCAAGCACTCATTGTTTTTCAAGCCCCACTCAGTTTCCAGACTCAGGCTGGACTCCAGATCCAACCTGGTCTCCAAAATCAAGTTGGATTTCAAGCCCGACCTGTTTATCAACTCCAGCCTGGGCCTCAAGCACAGTTTGGAGCTCAGCCGTAATACAATCTTCAAGTACTTTAGCAACCCCAAGGGTAACGTCAGGGTGCTCTGTATCAAAATTATCAGCGACCACAGGTCAATCCTTATCAAAATTTCCAGTAGCCCTATGTTGCCCCTGTCAATCATGCTGGTAACCAATGGGTTGCTGGTGGTCAAGACCCGAGTCAACCGTCTGGTTATACTTACAGCCCTTACAGACAAAACCCTTATGGGAAAAATCCTTCTGGCCAAAACCCATGGGGGCAACAAGGGGTTGTATGGAACCCTAGTGTTGGCTCTTATCAGAAGCCTATGATGTCCTTTAATCCTCAATTACCTTTCCTGGCAACCTTGGAACTACCTGATGTGTCCAAACTGACTAACGATCTGATCCTTCATAATCCATATTGGCCACCAGTTCTGACCAAAATTCACGGTGATTTTCCTAAATTTGATGGTAAATCTAGAGAGGACCCTCAAGTGCATGTCATGACTTATCACCTCTCGTGCTCATCTAACTCATGGCTTAACGATTCTATTTGCCTCCATCTTTTCCAACGAAATCTCACTGGTTCCGCCGCGAAATGGTATATTGAACTTGCTCGTGGAACTTTCCAGGATTTCAATTCACTTACGATGGCATTTCTTACCCACTTTCCATTATTGATTCGTTATGAAACGAGAACACACCTCCTTACTTTTCTGAAACAGGACACAACAATGCACATCTCCGATCATATTCATGAATGGAGAAGGTGGCATCATTTGATTATGTTTTGGATCACTAATCAGCTTCTGGCTAACTGGTTTACTACCTCATTTGTCAGTTCGATAGCCCAAGATATTGCCATGGGGGCATGTGTTACTGAAGAGCAAGCTATCATGCATGCTCAGTATCTTGATTTGGTTTATTCCCATTCCAGTATGATGTATGATTACTTGCTTGATGCTTCGCGACCTGGAACTACTAAGGCTCCATCAATGCCATTCTTCGATGGTGTTATTGGTTCCGTTACTTCATCCTCCCGAAAGTCTTCAATGACCCCTATGAAGCAAAAATCTACTGCTCCTAGTGAAAATGCTTCTCAGGCCATGTCTAATACTAGTAAAACTTCCAAAGTCAATGCCGTCCAGTCAACCGCGGCAAATAAAGCTTCAAAAGGTAAGAAAAAGGGGAAAGGAAAAAATAAAGCCGATCTACCGAAGCAAGACCCTCCTAAGCCTCTGGCCGATGATGGCACTAAACCAAACCCAAATACCCTTGTCTCATCTATGACGAGGATCACTACACTAAAGACTATCCTCGATGGTCTGAAGTTAGTCGTTTGCTTAAGGGGACTCCCGAAACTCCTGCTATTCTTAAAGAGCGTGTACCCTCTCAACAAACCCAAATGGTGGTTGATCACCCTCAGTCCTCTTCCACTTTTGGCTATCAAGTTTTTATGGCTGGGACTATTCCCATTCGTATAAGTACTCGATTGAAAGAATACCCTCCACACTCTAGAAATGAACCTGAAGTCCCTTCAAATGTTCCTTCGTCTAGTTCTGGCCCTCCTCATATTGAACGACCTAGCACTGAGTCAGTCATTCGACCTCCTACCAAGGGAGTGCTCCAAAAATCTTCTTATAACCCCAATGCTCATGTCACACAACATTATAGCATTGTTGAGGACATAGCCCAAGCCCCTTTGGCTATGTCTGCTTTGGAAGTCCCCCAGAGTTGTCCCTCCCAAAGGAAGTCTCTGTTATTAGCCATTGGTGGCATTGACCTAGCCAATTCGGACTTGATTACTTTCGATCTTGACAATCATGTACTGTGGTTGCCTCATCAGATTACTTTCCTCATCCAAGTCATCATTAACTTAAAGAATATTCATGGTACTGTTATTGATGTGGGCACCTCCACTTGCATCATGTCTGTTGCTTGTTGGAAGGCCATCGATTCCCCGACATTGAGTCAATCTCCTAATACTTTGGAAGCCTTCGATGGAAGATAATCTTGTCCATTTGGTATCCTCCCACGCTTGCCTATCACTCTAAAAGGGAAGACCGTTGAGGTTGAAGTCAAAGTTGTTGATGCAAATTTGACTTACAATCTATTGTTAGGTCGAAGCTGGACATATGCCATGTGTGTTGTGGCTTCATCTCTATTCAGTGTACTTCATTTTTCCCACCAAGTTAAAATTTTCATGGTTGATCAGTCATCCTTCTTCACCTCTTCTTCTTCGGATGGCAATGTTCCATTTTTGGAGCATACTTCCATTCCCTGTGAAAGTGTGGGCGCTGGACTCTTCAAAGATCCTACCCTTATGGGTGTCTTTTCACTCCCACCTCCCAACGTCGCCCCCATTAATATGATTTCTATCTGTTCTGATGCTTGAATAGTTCCTCCCATTGATCAGGTAGACTCCTGGGGTGATGTCATGCCATTCAGTCCTGCTGAGCTCAATTATGTAGAAATTGTTTCCACACTGGCTTCATCCTCTAATCCTGCTCCATTGAGCAGGCCTCTCGAAACGTATGTGCAATCCCCTTGGCTCGAAGATATTGTTTCTTCAGATTCGTTACAGGAGATCTTTCCTTCCTATGAAATAATTTTAGAAACTATGTCTTTTTAAGATCCTCCTTTGTTCGATCATCACCATCGTTCTTCATTTCTCCCAAACCATGGGGCCATGACTACTTGTCTAGAGAAGTTTGCTTCATGTATCCCCTCTCAGCCACTTCATACACCTATTTAGATTCATGAATTCTTTTCAGAAGGCAATATGGGGAATATTAAGAAAACTATGCCCATCGACATCTCTGTCAAACCAGGGATTGTTGAGAATATCCACATTGGTGTTACCTATACTCCAGACAAGATACAACTTTATACTAATCTTTTCAGAGAGTTTCATGATGTGTTCACTTGGTCATATGAAGAAATGCTTGGTATTGACCCTAGTATCATGGTACACGATATCCTTATGTATCCTAGTGACAAGCCTGTTTGACAACGTTTACTCCCCGTGCACTCGAGAAAAGCCGTGGCTATTAAAGGAGAGGTTGAAAAACTTCTCAAGGCATGGTTCATTTACCCTATCCCACTGAATGACTGGGTCTCTAATATTGTCCTGGTGACCAAAAAGTAAAGGACTATTAGGGTTTGTGTTGATTACTGCGACATCAATCGCATGTGTCCTAAAGATAATTATCCTACACCCTTTATCGACTAGCTCATCGACGATTGTGCTCGGAGTGAGATTTTCTTGTTTATGGACAACTTTTCTAGTTACAACCAAATTAATATTTCACCCACCGATCAACACAAAATCGCCTTCATCTGCCTGTGGGGTACCTTTGCTTACGAGAATCTTCCTTTTGGCCTTAAGAATGTTGGTGCCACCTTCCAGCGAAGCAATGTCCTATGCATTTCATGACATCCAACACAGTGTTCAGCCATATTTGGATGACCTTTCGGCTCATTCAGCTAAGTGTTCTAACCATCCGAACCACCTCCGCAAGATTTTTCTTCACTGTAGACATTACTATATTCATCTCAATCCACATAAGTGTGTCTTTTGCATCGAATCCAGCAGACTTCTTGGGTTTTTCATCTCTAAAGAGGGCATCCGTCTCGATCCCCTCAAAGTTGAAGCTATACTGAACCTCCACCCCCTACTTCTTGCATTAGTTTCAAAGTTTGCAGGGAAAAGCCAATTTCCTATGTCATTTTATCCCTAACTACGCTGAGATTGCTAAAGGTTACACGCGTCTCCTTAAGCGTGACACTCCCTTTGTTTGGGATGACACTGCCCAAAAGTTATTCGAGCAACTCAAGACACTTCTTGTTTCTGCTACCTTATTGTGTCCACCAGATTACCATCGTGACTATACTCTTTATCACGTTGCTGCAGATAGCACTACTGGCATGGTTTTGGTTCAAGATGACGATGATGGTTCTGATCACATTATCTATTATCTTAGCCACAACCTCCTTGACATTGAGACTTGATATGCTTATGTCGAGAAACTCGCCTTGGCGGCTGTTCATGTTGTCCAACATTTTTGTCATTATATTTTGTTGCGTAAAATGACCATGATTTCCGATTGCAACCCGATGACATACATCTTGTCACGTCAATTGCTGGGGGGTAAGTACTTGAAAGGGATCATTACCCTTCAAGAGTTTGATTTGGAGTTTACTACCACCAAGTATAAGAAGTCACTTGTCTTCGCTGAGTTGATTTTCTCGTTACCATCTGCTACCACTCCCTCTCAGATAGAGGATCACATCCCAGAGAACACTATTTTCTTGATAAGTACCATTGACCCCTGGTACGGTGATAATATTTTCTATCTCCAGACATCTTCTTTTCATCCCGATTTGTCTAAGGATGCTCAGCGACGTATTCACCACCATTCTCAGCCTTATTGTATCGTTGGGGACACTTTGTACCATCTCGGCATTGATTCAGTTCTCCATCATTGTTTGACATTCAAGGAAGCTAAAAAGGTCTTGAATGATGGCCACTCTGGTGGATGTAGTGGTCATATGTCTAGTTATGCTACTGCCCAAAAAATCCTCCGTGCTGGTTACTTTTGGCTCTCTATTTTAAGGATTGCATTCTCACTGTCCATTCCTACCACATGTGCCAACTTTACCAATGAAAGATGCATGCACCACCATCCCCTTTGCATCCTGTCATTATCGTTGGCCCTTTTGCTAAATTGGGCATATATTTTATGACTAGTAACCCTCGCTCGGCTGGGGGGCATGCGTATATTATCGTTGCTCTGGAATATTTTACAAAATGGGCTGAAGCAATGCCTAGATTGTCCAATGATGGTAAGACAACTGTGCAATTCCTATTCAATCGTGTGATTACTTGATTTGGAGTCCCTCAAGCTATTGCCACTTATCATGGTTCTCATTTCTGTGGTCATATGATGACTAAGTTAACAACCCAATTAGGCCTGCGTCACGATAGTTCGACGCCTTATTACGCTTAGGCCAATGGCCAAGTAGAAGTCGTCAACAAAGTGTTCATTATGATGCTTTAGCATACCATCGGAATGCACAAGTCTAATTGGAATTTGATGTTGTTTTCTGCCTTATGGGCCTACCGTACCTTAGTGAAGGGTGCAACCGGATTGACATTGTTTCAACTCATTTATGGTCTAGAGGCTACCCTTTCGATTGAATGCGAAATACCTCCTCTCAAGTTAGTTGTTGAATTACTCCTAAATACTACTCCTATAGAAGAATGTCTTCTTTACCTAGAGCGGCTAGACGAGACCCGTCGACTTGCTTCTTTAGTCATCAAAGCACAGAATAAGAGAGTGAAAACTCACTTTAACCAGACTGTTAATCCTTGTTCTTTCATTGAAGGAGATTTAGTCCTACTATACGATCAATAAAATGATAAGCTGGGGCTAGGAAAATCTAAATCTATGTGGCATGGGCCTTATATTGTGAAACATGTTTTGTATAAAGGGGCCTATGAGTTAATTGACTATGAAGGAAACCACTTAGATAAACCCCAGAGTGGGTTTTATCTTAAAAAATATTATGCATGAGTCTTTCGTGCACCTGTTGTGTACATAAGTGTGTGTTTTCAATGTGTGCATGTTTGGTTTGGTGTGTAGGCATTATTTCCACTTATTGTGTCTTTATACATTTTGTGCAGATGTTTGTTGCACCTTATATCAGTTTCGCTGATGGTGCTTGTCATAGTACCCAGAATCTTTCCTCTGTGACATGGGTGATCTACGATCCTCACGGTGAGTTAGTAGACCTTCAAGGTGTTTGTCTAGGGTGTACCACAAACAATGTCACTGAATATAGCGCCATCATTGAATTGTTGGATGAGGTTGTTGACCTCAATATTCATGCATTGATTGTGAATCTGGACTCTCAACTTGTTGTTCTTCAACTTAACGGGTGTTATTCCGTCAGACACCCTCAAATTTTAAGATTGTATTTACGTGTTTGCTTACTCGAAAGAAATTTTGATTATATCACATATCAACACATTCCTAGAAAGCTAAATACGTTAATTGATGCATTGGAAAATCATGTATTAGACAGACATTTACGCAATTTATAAAAAACATTATATGCAAGTATTCAGACGTAATAATAAAACATAGATAGCTATATATCATGTTTTGTAGACTAAGGCACTCAAAAAATAATGTATATATCCAAAAAATAATGTATATGTTCATGTTACAATCCGAGACACATGTCTCATAAAACACGAGAAAAGGAAACCTAGGAGACTACTCTGGGTGCTACCCTCTATAGCAGACCACTGCCCGAACTACTCGTCTAAGCAGTCTATGAATCCTGTTCGACACACCCGCGGTGTCTCATTGGTACTGTCTTAGGATCTCCTCAAACTCTTTGTAGTCAGGGATCCCCTTGGTCAAGCCCTCCAAGTTTTGGGCTATCTCCTCCTCCACATCTCCACCTGGAGGTGGCGATGCAAGCTCTCTGTTCTCCCTCTGAGCCATAGGAGCGATACCCACCGGTCTCTCAGGTCCGATATCTACAAAAGTTGAGCATAATTATTAAGGCATATACATTTAACATTCAGAAACAATAACAAAGTAAAATATCAAAAGTTTGGTGGTCAACCCAAGTATGTTACCTCTCTCATCCCACTACTCTCTAGACAGAAGCAGCATGTTCAGGTCTCCCCTGAAATTCGTCCTTGCGTAAGACCAATCCTCAACCACCACCTGCTGATGATGTAGCCACTCCATGAAGTCAGGACCCCATGATACTGGTTGGTCATGCCCTCTTCATGGGCTCACATAGGCCCACCGAGTGGTTTGGGCCTTTGGTTGTCCGGGCCACCCTACTTGAATGTCTTGTAATTGAAGTATGGGTACCCACTCCAACATGAGCAGTACCAGAATTGACTCGTACCCAAACTGCTTCGTCTCACCTCTCTGGCATTTAGTCAGTTACCTCTTCATATTAAGAGACACTGCCTCCGTCCAATCAAACATAGTAGGATTGAGGCAATCTGAAGCCAACCACAATTGGGTTTTAGTTGCCTCATGTTGAGCATGAGAACCAGCTGCTCTTGTGATCATGAACAACAATACATGTAGTGAAAAATCATTCACTATTGGAATCTGTAACTTCCCGCTAGTGGGTGATTTTCGTGCCCCTGGGCATGCTTGTGCAATCAACATGTCTAAGAGCTCTCCGATGATCTGCACACCACCCATGCGGGGTCTCTCCCCTCATCATGATAAACCAGTAAGAAAATATATATCTGTGGAGTCAAAATCAACCTCCTGGCCTCGGATGATGAATTGACCCTCTGTTGGGTTCCATGATCGAATTAAGAATTCTAGGAGGTCTAATTGTTCTCTTAATAGCGGCATGAGGAAGAATTTGATTTGTCCATAGTTCTAGAGGACCTGCAGACATTGAGGATCAATTGTCCCCCTCTCATCGTCTGCATCATGTGTATGTTCTTGCCACAAAAATGTCGTTTTCACCCTACACATACAAACATTCTCTTATTAGATATTGTTTGATCCATTTTATATGCTACAATGGTGTAAAAATATTTTTTTTGTCTTTTTTGCACTCGTTGCAGCTGTTTCTAAATAGCTGCGATGACTTGCTTTGAACAGTTTACAATTTCTCGGATTGTCGCAGGAGTACATCACTCCCCTACGACGATGTCGATTTTGTCCTGTTTGGAATTTGCGGTCATCGCAGCCCTGAGGAGGACATCTGCGACAACTGAGGCAAATTTTTGAAACAAAAATTCTTCCCAAACTTGGCCAAAACATTGAAATTGTGGTTAAAATGCACTCAAAACACAAAGGAAAAGGCAAGATACTTACTTGGAGAGAGTTTGGAATGCAATGAATCACCATAGCTCTAGAAATCGACACCCAATTTCGTAAGGTACACGTTGTTGGGAGTTTTACCACGGTTAAAAATAAAACAAAGCGAATTACGATTTTTACCATATGCCTTGTAATAGTTTTGTTTGAAATTTAGGGCTTTAACTATAGTTTTTTGTGTTTTTACTATAGTTTTTAGAGTTTTGGCTATGGTTTTTAGGGTTTTTGACTTAGGTTTTCAAACATTAATCATGTATCCTTGTGGAATGGGTCTTATGATTGGGTTTCTCTGTGTAAGAATAGGTGTGTCAGATGTAGGTACTGATGGATACATGCTTGGTAAATACCATGAAAATTTCTCATGAGTCCTCTTTAAGCACTTTTTTGACTCATAAAAGATGAAAAGATTGTCGAGTATTTTTCCCTTTTTGACTCGTTAAAGAGAATAAAAATGGAGGTCTACTTTCAGCTCTTTTCTGACTACTTAAAAATGAAAACATGGCCGAGCTCTTGTCATTTTGAGCTCATTCTTGGTTACGAAATGTCATGTCTCTAGTAAGTTTTCTACTTTTTTATACTGGAAACACTATTTATGAAAATTACTCCTTCACCAAAATGGTCGAGCGGTTCTCTTGAGTATCATTTTCTACCTTTTCGGGCTTAAGAGACACAAACTTATGAAAAGGGCCCACCTGGAGTTTTCTTTTCCGTGTCTTTTTCAAACTCTCTAAACATGAAATGGACTCTAAGTTTTACCTATGTCGGACTCGTTAAAACCTGACAACATTGGACTCGTCACCATGATGAGACCCAAGCTTCTCCTCCCTAGGGCTTGTTAAAAGTTCACTTGGTTGGATTTGTCCAAAGGATGAACTTATATTGCAACCATATGTTATCCCCTTCAAGCTTGTTTTTCAAAAATAATTGAGGTACTCACCAGCAATGGTGGGGGAAAAATTTGGAAATATTCCATTGGTTACCTATGGTAGCTAGTCACTCTTGAACATCGACACTTTTTCCTCTTGCTGGGTTTGGGATATCCTCACATCATCATTGGCCTTCTGGGGTTTGGGTTTGTCATTTTTCCTCATTCCATTTGATCCTTTTCGTCTTAGCCAGAGCTTCGATCCCTTGGTACCAAAATGCTACCGCATTCTAGAGTCGTGTCACCGATATGTTCAAGAGTTTAATCCTTCTACAGTTTGCACCCTTACACCCTCCTCTGATTCTCTGTTTCGTTCATCTTCATCTTGTTCCTTGTCTCGTGTCATTGATGTGGGAAACATTATGACCCCCTGCGATGGGTCACTTCCTGTCGAGATCAACAAATTATCAAGGAAGTTGATCTAAAGATTCCTTTTCGTACCTTGGAGCTTGCATGCCTCAATGGTAAGTTCTTCACACTCGATGATAGGCTTGCATTATTGGTCTTCGATCGAGTGATTTCGCAAGTGTTCAAATCCAGATAATTTTTCACACTTTGTGGATTGTACTGATAGTACGTTGAGAACCATTGACATTACTGGTGGTCTCTCTCGCGCTTGTTAATGGTTTACATAATTGGCTAGTAACCAAGCAATTTTCTAGTGTGCTCAACTTCAGCACATCTATTTGCATATTATAAATTGTACTATGATATGTTAGGATTCAAGACCCCGAACTAAGATTACATAAGTTCTGGTTGTGTGGATTGGTTCATGATTGCATACATGACTCTTTGATTGGATGGTTGTGACCATACCTGAGTCTTTCTAGATGGCTGCGACCATACCTCTATTTTTATATGGTCTTATCAAATGGATAGCTACGTCCATACCATAGACCAATTCTATCTGTTTGGATGGTTGCGCCCATGCCTCGACTACATGTATTTCTTTCACTCTTAGAGATATCAGTTGCACTTGCGCCTGCAGGTTCTCAGCAATGGTGTTCTGGTTCAGTTATGGTTTCATAAAGCATTTCACCCCTCCCACTCTCTCGGCCTTCATGCTTTAGGGGGCATCTTTTACACAGTAATGTGTCACTGGCCCTGTATCCCCTGATCTTGGATAAAGTTAGTGCCTGAGTGACATCTTCTCTATGTCATACCTCAAACAAATGTGTTCATTAAAAGAAGATTAACAAATGCTCTTCAATCTTGAAGATTGACCCTTTTTACCCATGTTTCAAGATTGTCGCAAGTAAACCTCATTCTACCTGCGACAATTTTCTGTAATGAACTAGAACATCATGACGTCATCACAGGGGTACATCTGTTCTCTATGACGGTCGAATTTTAGGGCTCGTCGTAAGTCCTCAATATCTTTCTTGCGACGATATCTCTAAATATACTATTTCCCCACAACGTCATCTCTGAGTCCCAGTGTTTGACTCGCGATGATCCAGATATGGTGAATTAGTTCAAATAGAATGCTTCTGGGTGCTTCTGGAACTGGTTATTGGGTCAAGGAAGTTCACCTTTCCTCCTTTAGGATGGTGGTTCCACCTTTTGAGAAACCTCCCTTGAGGATAAGCTCCCTCTCCCTCATTTATGGAGGCTCCTCCTCTTATAAAATCATTCCCCATTGCTATGATCAGCTAGTTTTTTGGTTTGGAGCAAACTAACTAGTTTTGGTGTGAGATTGATAGTTTGTAGTGTGAATTATTGACAGTCTAGCGATTGGTAGTGGATTGCCTTAGCCTTGTACTGGTGCTTTTGAGTGAGAGAGAGAGAGTTATCAACCTCTTGGGAGACCCTTTTGAGAGTGAATTCTTGAAGAAACATACTGGATGGACCTTTCGAGGAAGCTTCCGACATCAAGGCTTGGTTGTAAGTTTTGCTTTTATTCATTTTAATACAATCAATGGTGATTTCCTATGTCATGTGTAAAATATACTTGATAGCTTATGGTTCCTTGACTCTATAACTGAATAGATCATTATTGTACTCTGTTATTTGTTTTTTTGTTCTCCTTTGTTGTTTTAGGTGAATCGCTCATCGAGGAAAAAGAAATGATAGCTAAAGCGGTACAATGAAAGCTCCATCAAACACTAGTTTGAGGTAGGCTCTTTCATCAACGACTGTTTAAGGAAATTAGTTGTTGCTTTGTCTTGCTGTGACTAGACCCACTCTAGGGCTAGAGGTGTTGCCTCTATCTACATAGGGAACATTACCTACATCACACAGACTCTCAAAATGTGAGGTTTTATTCAGCATTGGCCAATAGTGGTGTTGATTGATAGTGGCAGTACTCATGAAGTTTTCCATAAGAGAGTAGCAGAAGTTGTTCATTATTTTGTATGGGCGATATTTAATTTTCATGTTGTTATCGTTGATGGGGGGACCATGAAATGTGAAGGATGTTTCGAAAGTATTAAGCTTTATATGGGGGATAACCACCTCAAAACCTACATGTTTTCCATTGTAATGGGTGGTTTCTACATTGTCCTTGGTGTTGAATGGCTCTGCACATTGGCCCCTATCACAATGGATTTCTAGGAGTTATATATTAGATTTAAGCAAAATGACCACATTCATACATTGAGGAGACTATAGGCAGGTGATCCTACTATCATGAACTTGCATCTAATAGAGAATATTTTAAAAAAGGGTCATCATGGCATATTATACCAATTTAATGCCATCTAGGCCATTGAATCCACTCCTCCTCATATTCATCCTTATATGCAATAGGTATTATATCGCCACCAATGGGTATTTGACAAGCCTAAGGAGCTCCCACCCTCTATGGGTGAACATGATCACAACATACCTTTGGTCCTAGGCGCCTAGCTCCCATATGTTTTCCCATATCGATATCATTTTTCAAGAAATAATGAAATTGAAAAAATTGTCTGGAACTCCTCGAAGTTAGTGTTATCCATCCGAGCACTAGCCCTTATTCATCTCTAGTGGTCATGGTTCTAAAGAAAGATGGAGAATGACGAATTGGTCTTCACTTTAGGGCCCTTAACAAGCTCACTATCAAGGAAAGATTTAATATTCCAATTGTTTATGATCTTCTTGATGAACTGCATGGTGCTAAATTTTTTAACAAGCTAGACCTCTGCTCGATCTTCTTGGGCTATCACCAAATACGCATGAAGGAAGTTGACATTCCAAAGACAACCTTTCAAACTAATGAAGGCCATTATGAATTCCTAGTCATACCATTTGGTCTTTGTAATGGTCTATCCACTTTTCAGAGGCTCATGAACTACCTTTTGAAACCATATCTCAGAATTTTTTTCCTAGTTTTTTTCGATGACATTCTCATCTACAACATAACATGGTACAAACACCTTCAACATGTTGACCAGATATTGCAATTGCTCTAAGATCACAAATTATTTGTCAAATTATCCAAGTGATCCTTTGTCATGGAAGAAGTAGAGTGTTTGGGACACATTGTGAGTCATGACAGAGTGAGGGTTGATCCCAAAAGGATTCAGGCAATGCAAGATTAGCCCCAACCAAAAAATTTGAAGGGTTTGTAGGGATTCTTGGGTTTCACAGGCTATTATCGTAAATATTTATACAATTATAGATGCATTGCTAGACTCCTCACTAATCTTCTGAAGAGAAAACATTTCTATGGACTAGTGCAGCTCAACAGGCCTTCTTGGCTATCAAATAGGCCATGTGCACCACTTTAGTATTAGCCTTACTAGACTTCACCAAATCTTTTTTGATTGAATGTGATGCTTCATGTATAGGCATTGGCGCAATATTAATACAAGAAGGTAGACCATTAGTTTTCACCACTCAAAAACTCAATCGAAAACATCTGGGTCAATCTACATATGATAAAGAAATGATGACCATCTTACATATAGTAGCCACTTTGTGACCATACTTATTGGGGTGATGTTTCCAATTCCACACTAGCCATCATAAACTAAAATATTTTCTAGATCAGCATCTATCGTCGCCACAACAAAACAAATGGCTTGCAAAAATAATGGGATATGATTATGAGACAATTTACAAGCAGGGGTGTGACAATGTAATGGTTGATGCCTTACCACACCAATTTGAGGATGAGGGCACCCTTTTAACGCTCTATCTACCCATACCATATTGGATTGAAGAGGCCTGCCATGAATGGTTCTCCCACCCCTCTCTATCCCAATTCATTAATAACTTAAGAGAATATCTTAATTCCTCACAAGACTACTCTTGGAAGGATGAGGTTCTTTTCTACAAGGATCGCGTGGTGCTATCCCTGACCTACACCCTCAAAACCCACATCTTGGAAGATTTGTACTCCTCTCGGATTACAGGACATCTAGGCTTTCAGAAGACTTATGCACAAGCATGCCACTCTTTTTTTTGGACTGACATGAAGAATGACACCCTTACTTTTGTAGCTGAATGCGATGTATGACAATACAACAAAGGGGAAATGATCAATATAGTGGGAACATTACGACCATTGTCACTCTCTCCTTCCATCTGGATTGATGTTTCCGTGGATTTCATTACAAGTCTCCCAAAGTCAGGAACCAAATAAGTTATCATGGTGGTTGTTGATAGACTTCCAAATATGCTCATTTTTGTGCTCTATGACACCCATCTACCCCAACATTGTTTGCTCAATTTTTCATGGACCAAATCTTCAAACAACATGGCACACTGACTTCCATTATGTTTGATTGAGACCCCACTTTTACCAACAAATTTTGGCATGAATTTTTCTAGATATAGGGCATGCAACTCCAACTGAGTACAACTTATCAGCCCCAAATAGATGGTCAAACATAAGCATTAAACAAATGTTTGGAGATCTATCTGTGGTGCTTTACTTCAGACAAGAAACATCAATGGGTATAGTGGCTTCCTTTAGTTGAACGGTGGTATTATTAATTATCATGAAGCCACCAAGATGAAGCCATATGAGGCAGTGTCTAGGCAACTCCCACCTTCACTAGCATCTTATTTCCCCGAATGTTCCAAAGTACAGGAGGTCGGTCAACTCCTATAGAACCATGCCGCCATGATTGCTCATCTCAAAGATAATCTATAGGAAGCTCAAAATAGAATGAAGCAACAAGCAGACTGTTGTACCTATTTCCCATAGGCAGTCCTTGGTTGCAAAAACTATGCCAGGAAACCAACTCAACCAGCCTTTAGGTTCAAGCTGGCCCTTGAACCAGAGGGGGCTCCCTCAGTTGTTATGAGGCCTTGTTTAATGCTATTCATCTATCACTAAACACCGACCTTTGAAGCACAATGGCCAAATTTATGGTTTTAATTGGGGGTGGTTGGAGATTAATGATAATCCCTACTCATGATTTAAAGGCTCTCTCACAGGGTTCCTTTTGAAAGTGTTAGCTTCCAACCTGACAAAATGACTTGATTTGTATAAGAATTTAGCAAAAGAATGTAAGGAGATTCCTAATAATTGAGTAGCCACACTGATTACTTGACCACTAGGAAGATTTGGAAGCATGTAGAGGATTTATATAGCCCAACAAAATAGATTTAAAGGGAAACATAATGGCCAGACTGAAACCAACTCTAAGAGGAGCTATTTTAGACAAATAGCCTAATAAGCTAGTCCCTTTTGATGGTTGTCAGAAAACACAAAAGAAAAACCAGTTAAGAGGAGTTATGATGAACAAATAGTCCAATAAGAAAATCTCTTTCTAAAGATAATGATTTTGTAAACCTTCCTATAAACACTTTTATCATGTGTAGAAATAATATATGCAAAACTGGAAAAACATACTCGAAGCACAAAATTTTGTCAAAACTAGAAGAGTAAGGCTTTCATTAGAAAAACTACAAAAAAAACTTTATTACAAAGTTAAGAGTTTTGGCATCAAAATCCCACCCATATTACTTCAATTGATGAAATATTTATACAATTTCCTCCGAAAATATCTTGATAAAAATATCAAGCTATTACAAATATCTGAAAACTGTACTACAAAAATAGAAAACAAATAAATGTAACTAAAACTATTTTAAGAGTTATTGTACTATCCTTGGGGATTTCTATTGATAAAGAAGATAAATTCGAATTTGATTGCAACTCATATTTGATGAGGTGGCCTCCAAGTCACTAACACTCTTTGAGCTTTTTCCTCCCGAATTTATGAAAAATAGGGTCCAGTCATCCCTTCGAATATCTCAATCCTTGGTAGTTGTGTGAAAACGGAGAGAGGTTTTAGTAGTGTATTATCGTAGGAACAAAAACCACCTCCAGTTTCCAAATATTCATCTTTTATTATCCATAATAGTTTCTGAAAAAAGGTGGCTTAAACAGGGCATTGCAGAGTCAGAAAAATAGGCTAAAGGTGATGAGCATGTATCTCCCAACCCCTAACACCTGTACAAAAATTGAGATAGGTTTTGGTATTGTGGAATATTATGAACCAAAATCTCTTCCAATTTCCAAATATTCATCTTTTTTTAGTTACAATATCCTCTGTAAAAAGGAGGCTAAGACTAGAAATTTCTAGAAAACATGCCTTCAAAGATGAATTTGTATATCCCAAACCATAATACCTGTTACAAATTAGAGAGAATTTTTTGTACATGAGGATGTTAGAAACAAAAACCTCTTTCATATTTTGAAAATTCATTCTCAGCCGTTCTTCAACCATGTTTTAATTGACTTTATTATATTATTTAATCATGTTTAAATGCATGATTAACTAAATCAACTAGCTATTGAGGCTTAAATTTACATTTTGAGGGCGTATTTACTCTTGCAAACCCATTTATTATTTCTAAACTACTAAAACATATTATATCAACAAATTTAAATGATCAAAACTAATCATGTTACAACATCAGCTCCAATGAGGACTACTTGCCCTTGTCGAATGCAGAGAACTAGTAGATCAGTTGCCCTTAGTGTTGAGCATGGAGTCATACCATAAAACCACCAACCATTGATTTGACATCTAATTTAGAAACATAACCAATCCCCATGGATCAATATTCTCATTTGAATACTTTGCTACTGCACACTGCAACCTACAACTCTAAAATGCAACCATATGCCTGCACTAATTCGGATACTCTTTCATACTGAAATATGAAAACTGAAAATTTCTAGAGACTGAAAATATAAATTGATCTATCATATACTCTTCAAATCACACCACTCATAAACAATGAACATTCTGATCTACTGCATATTGAAACTCATAATATCTATTAAATCCCCGCACCTCTATCTAACTGAAATGAAAAACTTTACACTGTTAGGTGTAATCTGCTTTCCAATGTAACCAAGTGTGGAGTGGATTTATTGAAAAACCACATTGCCAACAGCTAAAAATCTGAAGAATATATACAATATGAACATGAAATCCCATGGGAAAATTATACTCACAAGTGCAATTTAAAAGTTGCATCCTCTGTAGATATTTTAGATTTTTGACCATGGCTGGGAGGGAGAGACATGTACTGCTAATTACAAGTATCAATGAACCTTGCATAACAGTAAAGGCAAATAAAATTTTGAAACAGTAGGATCAGTTACCCAATGGAATCACCATATGACAAAGTGTAGATGCCACGTGAAAGAAAAGCAACCAATATAAATGCCTACTCCTTGTTCACCAGCAAGGAGTAGATCTAATCTTTATCATTCCCTGGAGAAAGATATCTTTGTTACTTCACTCCCCGGAAATGACACCAGATGTTGTACCTATTTCCCATAGGCAGTCCTTGGCTGCAAAAACTACTCTAGGAAACTAACTCAACCAGCCTTTAGGTTCAAGCTATCCCTTGAATTAGAGGAGGCTCCCTCAGTTGTTACGAGGCTTTCTTTAACGTTGTTCACCTGTCACTGAACAACAACCTTTGAAGCATAATGGCCAGATTATGGTTTCAATTGGGGGTGGTTGCTGATAAATGATAATCCATACTCATGATTTAAAGGCTCTCTCACATGGTTCCTTTTGAAAGTGTCAGCTTCCAGCCTGACAGAACGACTTGATTTGTATAAGAATTTGGCAGAACAATGTAAGGAGATTCCTAATAATTGAGTAGCCAGATTGATTACTTGACCACTAGGAAGATTTGGATGCATGTAGAAGATTTATATAGCCCAACAAAATGGATTTAAAGGGAAATAGAATGGCCACACTGAAACCAACTCTACGAGGAGATATTTTAGACAAATAGCCTAATAAGCTAGTCTCTTTTAATGGTTGTGAAAAAGAACAAAACAAAAACTAGTTAAAGAGGAGTTATGATGAACAAGCAGTCCAATAAACAAATCTCTTTTTAAAGATAATGATTTTATAGACCTTCCTATAAATACTTTTATCATGTGTAGAAATAAGATATGAAAAACTGGAAAAACATACTCGAAGCACAACATTCTGTCAAAACTAGAAGTGTAAAGCCTTCATTAGAAAAACTACAATAGAAGATTTATTACAAAGTTAAGAGTTTTGGCATCAAAAGCCCACCCATTCAATTGATGAAGTATTTATACAATTTCCTCAAAAAATATCTTGATAAAAATATCAAGAGCTATAACAAATATTTGAAAACTGTATTACAAAAATAGAACACAAATAAATGTAAGTAAAACTATTTGAAGAGTTATTGTACTATCCTTGAAGATTTCTATTGATAAAGAAGAGAAATTCGAATTTGATTGCAACTCATATTTGATGAGGTGGCCTCCAAGTCACTAACTCTATTTGAGCTTTTTCCTCCCGAATTTTTGGAAAATAGGGTCAAGTCATCCCTTCGAATATCTCAATCCATGCTAGTTGTGTCAAAACTGAGAGAGGTTTTTGTAGTCTATTATCTTAGGAACAATTCCTCCTCCTATTTCTCAAGAGTAATATCTAATTATCAACAATAGTTTCGGCAAAAAGGTGGCTTAAATAGGACGTTGCATAGTCAGATAAATATGCTAAACGTGATGAGGGTGTATCTACCAACCCCTAACACCCGTACAAAAAGTGAGATAGTTCTTGGTATTGTGGAATATTTCATAGGGTTCTTTTTGAAAGTGTCAACTTCCAGCCTAACAGAATGACTTGATTTTGGCAAAAGAATGCAAGGAGATTCCTAATAATTGAGTAGCCGGACGGATTACTTGACCACTAGGAAGATTTGGATGCATGTAGAAGATTTCTACAGCCCAACAACACATATTTAAAGTGAAACAAAATGGTCAAACTGAAACCAATTCTAAGAGGAGCTATTTAAGACAAATAGCCTAATAAGCTATTCTCTTTTAATGGCTGTCAGAAACGACAAAACAAAAACCAGTTAAAGAGGAGTTATGATGAACAAATAGTCCAATAAAAAAAATATATTTCTAAAGATAATGATTTTGCAGACCTTCTTATAAACACTTTTATCATGTGTAGAAATAAGATATGAAAAACTGGAAAAACATACTTGAAGCACAAAATTTTGTCAAAACTAGAGCCGTAAGGCTTTCATTAGAAAAGCTAAAAAAAAAGATTTATTACAGAGTTAATAGTTTTGGCATCAAAATCCCACCCATATTACTTCAATTGATGAAGCACTTACACAATTTCCTCACAAAATATCTTGATAAAAATATCAATAGCTATTACAAATATCTGAAAACTGTATTACAAAAATAGAACACAAATAAATGTAACAAATTATTTGAAGAGTTCTTGTACTTTCCTTGAGTATTTCTGTTGATAAATAAGAGAAATTCAAATTTGATTGCAACTCATATTTGATGAGGTGGCCTCCAAGTAACTAACTCTCTTTGAGCTTTTTCCTCTCGAATTTCTGAAAAATAGGGTCCAATCATCCCTTCAAATATCTCAATCCATGCTATCTGTGTGAAAAAAGAGAGAGGTTTTTGTAGTCTAGTATCTTAGGAACCAAAAAGTCCTCCAGTTTCCCAAGATTTATCTCTGATTATCCAAACTAGTTTCTACAAAATGGTGGCTTAAACAGGACATTGCAGAGTCGGAAAAATAGGGTAAACATGATGAGAGTGTATCTCCCAACCCTTGACACATGTACAAAAAGTGAGATAGGTTTTTGTATTGTTGGATATTATGAACTGAAAAAACTTCCAATTTCCAAATATGAATCTTTTGAATTTATTTTATTACATCATTTAATCCTTTTTAAATGCATGGTTAACTAAATCAACCAGCTAATGAGGCTTAAATTTACATTTTGAGGGCACATTTACTCTTGCAAAGCCATTTATTATTTCTAAACTACTAAAACCTATTATATCATCAAATTTAAATTATCAAAACTAATCATGTTACAACACGGACCAGCATCGTTCCAAGTGGTCATTTCAAGTAGGTGACGAGGTTTTCCTACGACTCCAACTGTATAAGTAAACTTCTATCAAAGAAAAGGGATGTGAGAAACTAGCAGAAAAATTCTATGGGCCTTATCAAGTACTTTAGTGTATAGGAGCAGTGACTTACAAATTGGCCTTGCCAACTACTTCAAAAATCCACCTAGTCTTCCATGTATCGTCCCTCAAGAAAGTTGTGGGGAACAATTGTAGGGTTCAAGCAAGTCTACCAAAATTGGATGACGAATGCTCAATTAGGCTCCGACTAGAACAGGTCCTCGATACTCACAAAAGACATATCTGCGGCAGCACGATCTATGAAGTCCTCATCAACTGGAAAGACACCTCTCTAGAAGATGCGACATGGGAACCAACCACTATTCTTCAGCAATTTCCACAGCTTTAACCTTGAGGAAGAGACTGATTTTGATGGGGGGCATGTTAGGGTCCAACCCTAATCCATTTATTTATGTAATAAGCCAAAGGGGCCTAGTCATATTCATAGTAAATTAGTTGAGTCAATAAATCTCATAAGAGGTTATTGCATTAATAATAATTGTAAGCAGTTGACTCGCATTATAGAAAAGGGACCACAATTAGTTATAAACTGGCCATAGTTAATAAATAAAGTGGTTAACTTGTGTTATGCAAGGGACCACTAGTAGAGGGTTTTTTATTTCACTAAGCTATAAATAGTCTTAGATAGTAAGGGAAGAACCAATTGATTCTTATTGTAAAAGAGCTCTACTCTGTTGGAGGTTTCCCCCTTGAAGAGGCAAGTGAACATTTTATTATGCTTCTGAAAAATTAAATATCTTTGCATCTTATCTCATTTAATGTGATATTTTTGTGTTTCGGCCTATATTGCTTGTTATTTCTAGTATTCTGGTTTTCTCATAAGTTAAGTGCATAACAACTTATCCTATCGAGAATGTGTTGTAATGGTTATAATGATCGTCGCATCTTTTTGGATTATTCCAGTAGATGTTGGACAAAATATTCCTATTTATGTGTGTCTTTACTAGGGTGGTACTATTACCTCTCTCTTAGAGGCTCACTCCCCCTCCAACCCTCCAAACCCACCCACCCCCCACCCATAGTAGAAGAACGTTGATGCACCTGCAACTGAACATTCATCAAACGCACTTGCTTACTTTTTGAAGGCACATATACAATTCTTTCTCTTACTGACATCTAAAGCCAAGGCAAATATTTAAGTAGACGACAATCGAGCCGTATTCTGGATGGGACTCCTACACCAAATAATGTGAGGCCTAGTTGGGACCCTATATTGGCGAGACCCCTTGTATGTTGCCAATATTTAGCACCATCAACAATTCCACCTACATTTATTGACCATGAATTAAGATTCTTTACTAATGGAGGTAAAACAAATTCATGAGATCAAACATCTTTCCTCACATGCACACAAAGGATCGCACTGATAAAGAGTTAAACAACCAAATCACTCTGCATGCATTCTAGTTCTTTATACATAAATCCCCAACAAGTTTTTAGTTTAAACTTATAGTGAGGAAGGAAAATAGTAACTAAGGTGAATTTAAGAGAAGTAAGAAAAATCGTAGGTTGGGTCAAGAGGCATTTTTTACAGACTATTATGAAGGAAGTGTGTAATTCCTTTTTATTTTAACATGGAGTTGGCATGTGACATTAAAGAGATATATATTATTAACAAAATAAATATTACATTGTTAGTCATAGTTAAAATATTGCAATGTTAGGGAGGTGTATAAATCATTCACGCTTGGCACTAAGTTAATTCAGAATATTTAAAATTATATTCATAAGCTTTTCCCCTAATGATCTATGTAAATAACAAACTATAATATCCACATTAAATAAAATGTTTCAATAACAACTTTATATATAAATTAATTGAAATTAAAATTGTCCTCGCGGTTAAAATATTTGAATGATTTAATTGATTTCATCATCCAAATGTAATTTACACAAACATATAATTAGCATTAATCCATGTTAACTTTAGACTTATAATATGTCCAAAAAAAATCAAATCCTCAAATTTAATAAATAAAAAAAACACTTGATTCATTAAAATTGTAATAAATCTGAAATTTAGAAAGATATGTCTCCATTCTAAAAATGTTTAAATAAAATGATATTTTACATTTATTCAAGCATAATTAAAATTGAGTAATAGCTTAAAACATTAAAATGCAAATAAATAATTACACAAAACATTAAAATGTAATAGTATTTTTATTATTATATTTTATAGTTGATTTTGCGTTTGAGTGCATATTAATTTGAGTTTGACCAAAAAATTATATCTCTTATCCATAATTTAACAGTGGAAATTTAATTTTTGTCATTATTTATTATGATTTAAATTTATTTATTTGCAAGGTGATTGGTTGAGGTCGTTTTCTAGTAACTTCTATTTTTTTGAAGAATGTAACAAGGTTCGGCCTTCATAATTGTACTTGAAGTAAAAATGTTATACTTGTCAAATATATATATATATATATATATATTATTAATTTCCTTGACTTATTAAAGCATGGGTTTCATGCTTGGGTCGAATGTGTAGGTCAAGCCTCCATTTTATGTTTTAGGTTATTGTCAAAGTCAACTTTTGAAGACTCCTCCATCCATTGAAGTCTCCTTGTTGTTAAAAGAATCTCCATCAAGTCGACTTCCATAAGGTGATCACATGTCGACCTATATATAAAAAGCTATTCAAATTATCATGTCGGTTCAATTATATTGGACAACCACTATATATACAAGCATTGGATCTTCGCATAATAACATATCACAAGTTCGTATTTTATAAAACAAGTTTTGGTGATATGATGCAGAGTACTAGCTCGGATCTTAGCAAAGGTTGCAGTGAAGTTTGGGTGATCTCAGTGATCTGATAGATAATTTCATGACATTCTCGGAATATAGAATATGGATTGCAGTGGAGACAGTTCAGTGATGTATCACAGTGACTCGTGTTGGGTTATGGACAAGGTATGCATTTACTATTAACTTATTATCCTTTTCCTTTATTCTTATCCTTTCTATATCCCAATGCACTAATCTATTAAGAAATTACAGCAAGAAATACAGAAATTATCTGCAGTTATGCTTTGGCTAATTATTACCTTCCTTTCTGCAGGGAAATCATGAAAGGGACAAATGTTGTTCCCTGTGAAGAAATAGCGAACATCGACAGGATAAGGAAGGAATGCGGCGGTTACAGATACATCCCAAAGCAAATCAACAGGATTAGCGCAAGAAGGGAAATAATGTCTGAAGATGGAAAACTGTTGCGAATCCCTCAGGATCAAGAGATCCCGAGGGATCGCGTTTATCACTTATCTTTTTACCCCTTTCTCATTATAAAAGGCAATGATTGTAAGTAGAGGGGGGATGATGGTTGTTATTATTATTGTAATTCTTAATTACAGACTCTCGCTATAGCGAAGAATGTAAAGACATTGTAATACTCTTTCATGATTAATACATAAGAGGATTTGTTGTTCCTTTTCACTTATCTGAAGTAACCAGCAATGTACGCTGGCGGCTAAGGGCCCGACTTCTGGTGGAATTCACTGCTTCACCTATGTCATATATTCTCAATTATTTTAAGTGTGACAGTTTGATAGTATTATTGCTTTCTGTTATTTTATTTCATTGTTGTTCCTTATTTCTTTGTGTTGACAGAATAGCTCTGTTTTATATAATTTACAGCATTGTTGTTCAATTAGTTTCCTTTCACTTTGGATTGAGTTTCCTAGATAAATATCCTGCTCGATGTAATAAACTGTAATGAGTAATAACTACTGCTATTAGGATCTCAGATTGATATCATCGTTGTTTTACAAAGGAATTTGTTTGATTTAAATTCAATTAGTTTCTAAGAGAAGAGTCATCACTGTTGTACTCTTAACTTATATTGCTATTACCTGAATCACAAATTGTTGTTACCTAAATTGTCGTAGGGTTTGATTTCATTAAAGGATTGAGTTTTGTTTTAATTGCAATTAGAATTTACTTCATGCATCTATTTACTCTTATATTAAAAGATATATACTGCAATTTATGAAACATTACTCTCTGAATTAAATAGCAACCACATACTGTGTACACTCTTGAAATAGAAAGACTTGCCCGAATTGATAATTAATGTGAAGATAATTAGGAGTTTAAAAGGAACCTTTTATCAGTCAACATTTTGGCGCCGTTTCAAGGGAGAGTGTAGTCATTTCTAAGGAGTAACGTACATATGATGATTTTTGTTGAAGAAGAATTGGGTTTTGAAAATGGAAGGTAAGAACCTACATAACGAGTAAGTAAAGTGCTTGCTCCTCTGCTCGCTTTTTAGCACAATTACATAAATCTGAAGTAGGTATTTACTGCTTATTTGTTGGAAGGGAACTAGATATTAAAAACAAAAGGTAAGAACCTACGTATGGAGCACGTAAAATGCCTACTCCCCCGCCTGCTTTCTAGTAGAATTGTTAGGAACTTAGGGTAGAGATAAACATTTGAATTGTTCGCATGAATGACTAAGAAGAAAAAAACCGAAAAAAATCCAATTCCAGTACCCAAACCAGATAGATCTAAGGGACCGATGACCCTTGGACAATCAACATTCATAGATGACATCTTAAAGAAAGCCGAATCTCATCCATCAGTAGGTCATAGAAACGTTGCTTCCAGACAACCTACTATCTCCCTTCGGGCCACAGACTCACCATCTGTAGCCTATGCTAAGGTCCATATCAAAACAGTTGGAACTAAGCAGAGTTTTCAAGAGATTGAAAATTCTTGTGCAATTTCCTCAGAAGAGGGGAATCTTATAATATTTGTGAAGAAGGAGGAGAAACAGGGGAAAAAGAGGAACCAAGATCCCCTCAGGTAGTAATTCAATAAGGAACACCTAGTATCCCAGATCGAAGGAGTGTTTTTAAAATCATTTGCACCCCTTCTAATCATCCTTGGAATAACTCTCTAGAGATCCTGGAAGGGTATTGGCACATATTTGATCAAATGGCCAACAACCCACAAACACCTCAGACTTCTACATTGTAGTATCCCATCGTCGACACAGTTGTCAATGCACCCATGAAAGCCATACCTCTCCAAAATATTCTTACCTTTCATGGACTGACATCAAAGGATCCAGACACATTCCTATTTGAGTTTGATGTGTGTTGGGGTTATGATTATACCACCAACCCCCAAAAATTAAAATTGTTTCCTTCTACATTGAAAGGAGAAACCTTGCGATGGTTTATGGGATTAGGTGGAGGCACAATAAATGATTGGGAACAAATGAAAACCGCTTTCCTAAAAAAATATCAGGACTATTGCAGATCTAGGGAATTGAAAGATGAAATATTCCAAATGGTAGCAAGATCCAATGAAACATTAGAAGAATATGTGGAACGATTTCGATATAATCTCCAGCAGTCTCCCTATGCAACTCTACCTTTACCTGATATGTGCTGAAACCTACACTGATTAAAGGGATGAAATAACAATGGATAAAAACATTAAATGTTATGGGAAAAGGTGATATATATCCAGAAGAATATGCTGACATTATTAAATTATGTATCAGGTCCTCAAGAGGTAGTGCAATATTGAAACCAGCAAAATGCGACATGACCACTAGGCACAACAAATTCTCTGGTGGAGGTATAACTCGTGCAAAAATTAGCAACCTGCTAGAGGAAATCAAAACAGATATTTTGGGAAATCTGACAACGCAATTGCACATTTTGCAAGCCAAACAAAAGCATGCAGAAGCATAACAAAACTTGGTGATATTCTGTCCTAGATGTAGGATGAAGCATAGTCACAAAGAATGCTTGCTGGATATGGTGCAAACCTGTGCCATATGTACGAAAGATCATGCTATAAAAAGCTTCCCATCACTCCCAGGGCTAAAAGCAGTCTATAAGCAGGTAGAGGAAGAAAAATAACTAGTCTACCTGCTAAATCAGTGTCACAAATGGCAACCACGAAAAACAAGTACGCCGACTGATCCATCTTCTTTCTTTCAAACTTCGCAATATAATTCGTAACAATACCCAGGAGCCATGTGGCAGAATCAACCACCTTTTTCCAATTGGTCACAACAACCATTCCCTATGCCACCTTGGCCCAACCAATCAAATCAAAATAACAATTGGCCAAATTCATCTTACTTCCCACCGTTTTGGCAGAATACTGCATATCAATCCCAATGGCCACCCTCGACTTCACAGAACCAGAACTGGCAGTCAAGCTGGAAAAGACCTACAAATCAGCCGGCAGGGAAAAATCACCCTACCTCAACACACACTGCCATCACCCTACACATTGCAATAGAACCCTCAGACCAACCTACGACCATAGCTCCCAACCCAACACAGCCCGAACCACAACAATACACCGGTTCAATCTATGCAAATTATTGAAGGATTTGAGCCAGAAACCAAGTTGAGGGAGTGAAATGAGCTTCAATTAAGGTCTGGGAGGATAATAGAATCAGAGGGGGATAAAAATAAACAAATTGAAGATCAGTTACCTGTAGAACAAGCACAACAAGTGGAGAACATGGTTCAATCGAAAACTCATGATCAAATGATCACCTGTTCTCCACTATTCCCAGAAAGATTAATCATATCGTACCCACTTGAATATCCTAATTTTGATCTTCTGGGAGAATTGAAAATTTTGTGTATAAAAATACCACTCCTCCAGGCTATTCAAGACATTCCAATTTATGCAAAAGCTATTAAGGAATTGTGTATGAAAAAGCTAAAGAGGAAAATAAAAACAACCCCAATTATCCATGTAGTTGGTACCTTATCTAATTTAATATCAGGCAGAGAAACACCTATAAAATATGAGGACCCAGGAAATCCTATAGTCATTGTGCAAATAAATGGATGCTCCTTCCCCAATGCATTAGTCAATTTAGGAGCAACAATCAATATTCTTACAACCATAACATGTCAAAATATTGGCATTACATCCTTGGACCCAACCATGACCTTGTTGGAACTGGCTGACCGATTGATTGTCAAACTAGAAGGCACATCACAGGCTGTAATGTTGTCTATAGAATCTTGGGAATACCCAGCAGATTTTTTGATCATCAATCCTAGAACCGACTCGATGGACATCCCCTAATTCTGGGAATACCTTGGCTAGCAACTATGGATGCTTACATAAGTTGTTGAACAGGCAGCATGACTATAGCAAGAGGAAGAAATGTGAAGAATTTAGCTGTATATCCTCCAGCTCAGCCAAGTTTAACAATAATCAAAACTAGAAACAATATGTATCATATCTAATTGAAAACATTAGATCACTGCTAACCACAAGATGCTCTCGAATTCAAGGATCAAACAGAAGATGACATCATTAACACTTACATTAACCAACCAAATATTGTATCCCATCTAAAATGTCATATGATCGAAGCAACCCTTGATAACGGAATAGAAGAAGATCCCTTAAAAGATATTAATGACCAGTCAATACCAACAACTTCTATTTATAATAGCAAAACTGTAGAGATTGAACTAGGAAAAACTTTAAATATTAACAAAAACCTGACTGCTGAATAGGAACAGAAGCTTGTTCAACTTCTGAGAAAATATAAAGAGGCCTTTGCATGGGATTACCCAGACATGAAAGGGATTGAACCCCAATTATGCATGCACCACATCTACACAGAGAAAGATGCCAGGCCCATTCGACAACCTCAATGGAGGTTAAACCCTCATCTTAAAGACATTGCTAAAGCTGAACTACAAAAAATGTTAGATGTAAATTTCATCTACCCTATATCCGATAGCAAATGGGTCTCTCCTTTAGTATTGGTGCCTAAAAAGAATGTAAAGCGACGTATATGTGTTGACTATAGAGAGCTTAATAAAGCAACCCAAAAAGACCATTTTCCTCTTCCGTTCATTGACTAGGTCTTAGACACATTGGTTGGGAAAAATTTATTTTCTTTCCTAGATGGCTTTAGCGGATACAACAAATTCAGATTGCCCCTGAATATTAAGATAAGACTACCTTTACATGCCCTTGGGGAACATTTGCTTACAGGGTCTTACATTTTGGGTTATGCAATGCACCTGTCACATTCCAGAGGGCTATACTCAACATTTTTTCAGATTTGATAAATGAAGGGCTCGAGGTGTACATGGATGATTTTACACCTTACAGAGATGACTTCGAGCTAGTGTTACAAACATTAGAGAAAGTTCTGCAAAGATGCATTGCCACTAGACTCTGTTTAAGCCATGAAAAATGCCACATGATGATGACCGAGGGCCTCATCTTGGGTCACTATATCTCAGCAACTGAAATCTAGGTAGATCTAGCAAAAATTTAGATAATTCTTTTAATACCTACCCCTTCCACACAGACTAAGGTACGCAGTTTCTTGGGATTTTCTAGCTATTATAGAAGATTTATAAAGAATTTTTCTCAAATTGCTGCACCATTATATGCATTAACAGGAAATATTGATTTCATCTGGACTAACAAATGTGACATCAATTTTGAAGATTTAAAATGACTTTTATCAATAACCCTAGTGTTACGGGGCCCAAATTGGGATTTGCCATTCCATATTTCATCCAATGCTTCAGACACAGCTATTGGAGCAGTTCTCGGCTAGGAGGAAGATGAAAAGCCATATGAAATATACTATCTCAACAAAAATCTATCTCCTGCTGAATTAAATTATACTGTTACTGAAAAAGAATTTTTGGCTGTAATCTATGCTATCAATAAATTCAGACATTATATAACAGGATACCCTGTGGTTTTATACACTTTACTGTTAAATATCTAGCTAATAAACCTGTTACAAATGGAAGAGTGACAAGATAGTTGATTCTTTTGTAGGAATTCGATATCACTATCAAATATCGACCAGGAAAAGAAAATCCAGTAGCAAACTTCCTTTCATGAATGCCAAAGACAGATGACTCGGCAGCAATAGAAGACCAGTTTCCTAATGAACATTTATTTTCTATAACCGTGAAAACACTGTGTTATGTGGATGTCGTAAATTACTTGGAAGTGGGCAAGTTAACCAGGCACCTAATGCCTAATGAAAGAAAACAAATAGTGCAGCACAACACGCGATTCTTTTGGATCGGAGGCTATTTATTTCATACAAGGGCTGATATGCACATTAGAAGATGCGTTAGGGAAGACGAGATCTTCAACATCCTGAAAGCTTTCCACGTGGGCCTTGCGGTGGACATTTTGTAGATCGCAGGATTGGTCACAAGGTCTTACAGATGGGCTATTATTAGCCCACCACTTTTAAAGATGCCAAGAAGTTTGTCCAGGAATGTGACAATTGCCAAAGAATGGGACGCCCTGGGCAGTCTAATGAGATGCCCCTGCACCCGCAGATAGTCATTAAACCTTTTGAGTGATGGACATTAGATTTCATGGGTCCAATAAACCCATCATCTAATCAAAAGACATATATATTAGTTGCAATAAAGTATGTGACTAAATGGGTGGAGGCAGAGGCACTACCAAGGGCAACAGACAAATCGGTCATCCAACTTCTTTTCCAACTATTCATGTGATATGGCTTGCGTAGAGAGGTAATTACGGATGGAGGGCCACAATTCATAGGCCATAAGATCGTTGCAACATTAAAGAATCATCATATCATGCACAGAATCACGACTCCATACCACCCGCAGGCAAATGGCCAGGAAGAAAGCACCAATAAAGTGATCGAGGCAATACTCACAAAGACAGTTGCATCACATAAATGTGACTAGGCTACCCAATTGCCAGAAGCCCTGTGGGCATACCACATGAAATGGAGAAATACCATGGGATATTCCGCATATCAACTAGTGTTTGGCAAAGAACCTATCTTCCCAATTGAATTTGAAATCCAGACAATGAGGATAGCTCAGGAGGTAGGCCTGGACTTAAACGAAGCACAGATTAATAGGCTATAGCAAATTAATGAATTGGATGAAATCCAGCTATCAGCTCTTCAACACACTGCACTAATCCAAAAACAAAGAGTGAAATGGCATGATGCCCTTATCAAAAAGAAGATCTTCCATGAATGAGATTGGGCACTTCTGTATGATTCTAGGTTCCTATATTTCTTGAGAAAACTCTGAACCAGATGGTTAGGACCTTATGAGATACAAAAGGTGCATGATAATGACACCCTCACATTAGCCGCCATTGATGGGTCTAGCTACTCTTTTAAAGCGAATGGACATCAAGTACGACTCTATCACAAACTTCTTACTAGGGAGTCCTTTTTCTAACAATTACGGGAAGATTCCACCATACAAATTCTTGCCGAGGAGGGAAATCCATCCTTAGCATCGATCCAGTGAATAATTCCTTTGTTTTTGAAATTTGTACATAAATTTTTCTTTCCATTTTGATTGAATTTGCTTGTAACTTATATATAAATTCTCTTTTTTTCTACTTTTCCTTTGTTCTTCCCTCTAACGAACAGTTGTTGTTCCCTTTAAGGAATAACTATTGTCCCTTCTAAAGAACAACAATGATCTTATGGATTTTCTTCTTTCTGTTCCCTCCAAGGAACAACTATTGTTCCCTCTAAAGAACAGTTGTCGTTCCTTGTAAGGAACAACAATTTTGTGTACAGATTTTCATGTTGTTCCTTGTAAGGAACAACAGCCCCCTGTATATTTGCTTTTTGTTGTTCCCTTTAAGGAACAGTTGTTGTTCCCTCTATGGAATAACTGTTGTTCCCTCTGAGGAATATCAATTTCACATGTATTTGTTTTCTTGTTGTTCCCTTTAAGGAACAACTGTTGTTCCCTCTAAGGAACAACTGTTGTTCCCTCTAAGGAACAACAATTTCGTATGGATTTGTTTTCCCACCGTTCCGTTTAAGGAACAATTGGTGTTCCCTCTAAGGAACAATTGTTGTTCCCTTTAAGGAATAGTTGTTTTTCCCTCTAAGGAACAACAATCCCGTATCTATTTGTTTTCTCACTGTTCCATCTAAGAAATAGCTACCGTTCCATTTAAGGAACAGTTGTTGTTCCCTCTAAGGAATAGCTATTGTTCCCTTTAAGGAACAAGCAATTTCGTGTATATTCCTTTTGTTGTTCCATCTAAGGAACAGTTGTTGTTCCCTCTAAGGAACAACAGTTTCATTTGGATTTTTTTTCTCGTTGTTCCTTCTAAGGAAAAGTCGTTGTTCCCTCTAAGGAATAGCAGTTTCGTTTGCATCTATTTTTCCATTGTTCCATCTAAGAAACAACTGTCGTTCCCTTTAAGGAACAACTATTGTTCCCTCTAAGGAACAACAATTTCACGTATAATTATTTTTCTCTTTCCATTGTTCCTTATAAGGAACAACTGTTGTGCCCTCTAAAGAACAGCGATGTGCATTTTTTCTTCTTGCTATTCCTCCTAAGGAATAGTTGTTGTTCCCTATAAGGAACAACACCATCATGTATATATCCTTCTGCTATTCCCTACAGGGGACAACACCATCTGCGTGTATTTTTCATTTGTTGTTCCTTACAGGGAACAGTTGTTGTTCCCTCTAAGGAACAACACCTTTTTGTGTGTATTTTCTTGTTGTTCCCTATAAGGAACAACACTCTTTGTGTGAAGCTTTCTTACGAAATAAGCACTTTGTGAATATTATTTCACTCCTTATGACCCTCTATAGGACAAGGGTAAAAATATATATGAAAGGATACAAATATGAGGATTACTAGAACAAGCATGTATTGATTATTATCATCTTTAAACAAGATTGCTTTGTATTGATCGAAAAAGAAAGGACACAACCATCTATATCACTTCACTATCCTCATTTGCATTATAAATAAAAGTGATTGATTACTTGTACCATGCTAGTTCTTCCCCTACACTCTATAACTCTCTTTGTTCATTATCATCAAATAAGGTGAAGGGCATACTTTCTTCTATTTGATATGTTTAGACTTCTCCCGCCATTCGTACTCCTAAGGAGTGTTGAGCCACCCTCTATGTATAAATAGGAAGTGTTGTTCTAAAAAAAAAAAAAAAATAGTATATATATACATATGTTTACCAATAATTGTATGATTTTGTTACAAATGGAGGATATGGGGTCTCATCATGAGCCAACCTACCATGATCATAAGGAAGTAGCAAAGTGGCATTCCCACTATGGACACCACACTAGGGATATGATATAATGGATGAATCAAGAAATAAAAAGTCCTTGGAATAGGAGATCTCATCACGAGTCGTCCCACCTTCCTTTTGTTGCTTCCTAGTGAACGACAATGTGTTCATCTGGTCACCAAGCCAGCACATTGGTCTCCACTCTGATATCATAATGCACTTTCCCTATTATACATAAAGGACCATGGTTCCAAAGGGTTAGAAAGAAACTCCGTCGAGGCTATAGATGCCTGTAGGCAACAAAAGCTCTGATGATGGTATTGAAGTCATATTTCCAACATCAATAGTTATTATAAGTCCCTTTGCTTATTTGGTATCTTTACTACAGAGCGATTATGTTCCTAATTTATGTTGAACCTTTATGCATAGATATCTTATTAAAAAATCAATCATAATAAGTTTTAAGTGGAATGATGATGGTAAAGTATCTTTTCTGTGTCAGATGTCCTTTTTCCCTTTTCAAAATCACCTCATCACATCTCCTCACTAATTGATAATTATCATATATTCATTTTTTTTAGTACTCTGATATCTCTTGTGATCCTTTCATAAATAGGCGTACCTTACTACTTCCATCATCCCTGTACGTCACCACCAGCATGATTTTCCTTCATTCATTCAGTCGAAGGCGGCATATCATTTCAAAGGGGGGTGAGGGTGACTCCCAAAGTACTTATGCATGTGTTTCATTCGTTTATTTGGTTATGAAAGACTATATGACAATCCATAATAGCAAGTCTTTAATGGTATTTATGCTGAAAAATATCTTCCCATATAACGATCACAACAACTTGTTGTTCCATCATTGGCTCTGTCTATTGCTATGTTACCTGTGCTAACTTACAGCATGTAGAATTCAGGCAATATGGGAGGAAGAACAGTGCACAGGGAGCCGCTGATACTGGCTATTTCTGATGCCGCCAGAGAAATTCTAGTCTGAGCTGGGTGGGTAGCATATTTCACACGATTTCAACAACCCAACGAAACAATCGCCATAGAATTCCTATAGAATTTACATAATGGACAGTCTATGGTGAGGGGCAAACAAATCACAGTATCAAATGTTGTGATTGCAGAAGTTCCTGGATTAATAGTTGAAGGACCCGTGCGGATGAATAAACGACTGAAGCTGTAGGATGCCATTGAAGCCTTTAAAGATGAAGGGTAAGAGCTGATCATCAAAGGAAAAGGAGTCCGACCATCATCCCTTGGAGAACCATGGGGAGAACTAGATAGAGTCATTCAGAATTTCATTACATGTGACGGGCGAAAAGACGTGGTAAGGCTGCGTCAACTTAAACTGTTAGCAGTTTTGAAACAAAAGTGTTTAGTAAATCTACCTACATTCTTACTGCATGATTCTGATGAAAGAATAAGAAAATCCCGACACATAGAAACAGTCGTAAGTCATCATTGTTTAATTAGGCTGACAGTTAGCTACAACCTCACCCAGCAGCAAACAAGTTGGGAAGAATTAATATTTTCCATAGAAGGGGGTTTAGCTTTACTTGCTCCTAACCCTGTTCCGAAAAGGAAGAGGACTACCCGCACAACAAACATTCCCCAAAAATTTAGACATTTTTCGGGACTAAGGACAAGCTTGGGAATAGCTGAAAATCCCCAGGGTAGCAACAGCTAGCACATAGAACTATCTAGTCCAGAAAATGAGCAATATTTACAGTTGGGAGGACGGGATGACCTAGAGTCAGAGCAAGAGGAGGAAACATAGCACTCTAGTGAAGAGGAAAGAAATGAAACAGAACTCCCCTCAACACCAAATACAAGTCCCCCATGAGACTTACTGCATGATATTGAATTGGCCCAGATTTTGGCCAATATGAATGAATTTATACAGCTCGAAAGCTCACTCAAATTTAACATTGGAGCAACCTAATCGGAAGAAAACTCTAGCCACAATAGGAGCATACCAGAAAATGTAATCTGTGAAGTAGAAACAGGAGAAGAAGTCACTCGGGAAGAGGTGGACCAACCTGGCGATATACCTCCAGAAGAACCCAACCAGGTAGACCTAAATATAGAAAATATAGACCAAGCAGAGGACATGGAGATAGACCAAGAAGATGACAATCAATCTGGGGACACAGTTCTTTTAGAGCAGAGTCAAGATGAGCAACCAGGCTCATTAGGAGAAGAAACAACCAAAAAAACATTCACTCCCCTTAAAAAGAACAGAGCCACAGTTAAAAATCTCAGGAAGGAACAACAGAGGTTGCGAAAAACAGTGACGAAGCTCAAACGGAAAATAAGGGAGTTATCAACAGGGAAAATTCCAGACAAAACCCTAGAAACAATAAACGTAACCATCCAAACTGAATTGCAAGAAACAGAAGCTACGGGGACTCAAACTAAGCCCATACCCACTGAACCTGTTAGGGAACAACATGCAATTTTTGCAGAAACAGCTACCCAAACAGAGGCTATACTTTCTCATGGCTTAGCCATTCAGATAAAGATGGCACCCTCCTACAACACATCTACCCAAACAGAGGTTTGGGCCTCCTACAACAAAGAAACACAGACAATAAACATCCATTCTCATAGCAGGAATACACAGACAAATACCCAAGCCAAAGATATCATGACAAGCAACGACCCCAGTATAGTGAATCTTCAAGCAGATTTAGCCCAGGCTCGACTTACCATAGAACGCCTTGAACTATAAACAATGTCCCAACAAAAATACCAGGAAGTACAAAGGTAGCTTTGCGACATAAACATCTTAGAAAGTGAGGCATTTGATAAATACTGAAAGGCATAAGAGAGGACTAAGAAAATGAAGCTCAGATTAGAAAAGGTCAGGAGTCAAATGGATACTATTTTCTCATTATATACTGACGTATTGACATGCAGATCTCTTGCCAATAATTATGCCCTATTTTTTCTAGAAAGATACTTACAGTTGTAGATCAAAGCTATCAAAGCTAGAAAACCAATAGAGTTGAAAACAATTGAGGATTTTATAAACTGTTGTAAACAACATGGGGTAAAAGTTCAGAGGTTTCTATGTGAATTTTATTTACACAAATTTGTATTAGAGGAAGAAACTGAAAATAACTCCAGTCCTTTTGTGGGGGATGTGCAATTTCAAGCTTTTATTTCATTTGCTATTAACCAACTGAAATGGTTCAAGGCTCATAACACATTCCAGAGGCAGGAAAATTGACTGGACCTTTGGGTAAGAGGTGAACTAAAACAGCCGTCACAATTGCTCGCCAATCACAAAAGTTTGATGAAGAGGGAAGGAGTAATCAAAATTCTAGGGCCTATTTAGAAAGAAATTGTCCAAAAGGGAGTAGAGTATTTCCTCTCTATTCAGGAAAGCTCCTTGGCGGTAGCCATTCATATGGACAGTTTTCAATAACAATTTACAGAATAGAGAGCCATTTAATTATAAAAATTTTAAACTGGCTGCAGAACGCTTTGTCACTTAAAGTAATCTCATCTTAAGGGAAGGTCCTTATTGGCTAGGCTACCGGTTTCGTAGCCCTATTATTTTGTATCCTGATGAGGGGTACAAGGCTATATATTAACTGCTTAAAGGATAGATAGGGCACATTTTGAGCTCTTGGCCAAGAATCATGGTTTCAGACCGCTTTACAACATTCCTTCTCCAAATTATTCTTTGACTGCTCTGCATATGAACTACATGGTTTTCATGAAGACATGAAAAAAGGTAAGCAGGGGAGTATGTTAGGTCATGGAAAAGATATGCATTTACTATTAAATTATTATCTTTTTCCTTTATTCTTATCCATTCTATATCCCAATTTGCTAATCTATTAAGAAATTATGGTAAGAAATAAAGAAATTATCTGCAGTTACACTTTGGCTAATTATTACCTTCCTTTATGCAGGAAAATCATGCAAGGGACAAATGATGTTCCCTGCGAAGGAAAAACAAACATCGACAGGCTAAGGAGGGAATGCGGCAGTTGCAGATATGTCCAAAAGGAAATCAACATGATAAACGCAAGAAAGAAAATAATGTCTGAAGATGGAAAACTACTGTGAATCCCTTAGGATCGAGAGATCCTAAGGGATTGCGTTTATCACTTATCTTTTTACCCCTTTCTCATTATAAAAGGCAACAATTGTAAGTAGATAGGGGACGACGGTTGTTATTATTATTGTAATTCTTAATTATAGACTCTCGTTGTAGCGAAGAATGCAAACACATTGTAATACTCTTTCATGATTAATACATAAGAGGAGTCGATGTTCCTTTTCACTTATCTGAAGTAACCAGTAGTGTATGCTGGTGGCTAAGGGCCTGGCTTCCGGTGGAATTCAATGCTTCACCTGTGTCATATATTTTTCAATTTTTGCAAGTGTGACAGTTTGATAGTATTATTGCTTTCTATTATTTTATTTCATTGTTGTTCCTTATTTCTTTGCATTCAGACAGAATAGCTCTATTTTATATAATTTACAGCATTTTTGTTCAATTAGTTTCCTTTTGCTTTGGATTGAGTTTCCTAGATAAATATCATGCTTGATGTAATCAACTGTAATGAGTATTAACTACTCCTGTTAGGCTCTCAAATTGATATCATCATTGTTTTACAGAGGAATTCATTTGATTTAAATTCAATCAATTTCTAAGAGAAGAGTTATCACTGTTGTACTCTTAACCGATACTGTTGTTACCTGAATCACATATTGTTGTTACCTGAATTGTTGTAGGGTTTGATTTCATTAAAGGATTGAGCTTTCTTTTAATTGCAATTAGAATTTATTTGCTTCATCCATTTACTCTTGTATTAAAAGATCTATATTGCAATTTATGAAACATTACTCTCTGAATTAAATAGCAGCCACATACTGTGTACATCTTGAAATAGAAAGACTTGCCCGAATTGATAATTAATGTGAATATAATTAGGAGTTTAAAGGGCACCTTTTATCAGTCAACAACTTGATGTTATTTTTGTATCATAGTTTCGGTGCTATTATAGTGATCATATTTCAGTGATATTACGGTGATGTATTTAGATGCTATCTCATTGCTACCATAGTGAATATATTGGTGATGTAGACTCACCTCTTCAGTATCTCAGTGCTATCTCATTGTTATCATAGTGATAGTTCACTACTTGATCTGAATTGGATCCTAAAACACTCTCTAAGTTTTCATGACTGTTTCAAATTATGCTAAAAGATTGAAGTCCTAGAAAAAAATCAAAGCTATCAGAATGAATCCTCGTAACAGTTGCAGTTGTGGATAGAGCGGAGCAACGAGGACCCTCCATCGAGCGGGTAGACTGTTCGCCGATGGTAACCCACACTAGCGCAAACTAGCAAAACCAGAGGCCAAATAAAGAAATGAGGGTGGTTTCTGATACACGATAAGCACCAATCACGTATCGTAGGGTGTCTCCCTCAGTGAAGGAAGCCCCAAAGCATCCAAACCCAAAATTGCTATAAAATTCATAACACATTCGGTTCCGTAGCGTAAGATTCCACAAACCAGTAGGATATCGGAAGGCCTCGAGGCAGTAAGCAGTTTTCACTGAGTCCCGCTTGATGCCACACATCAAGAAACATGCATTCGACAGATGAGAGAGAAAATTGCCCACATCGGATGGGTAAACATCGTGTGACTTATACTCCCAATATGAAGGACGACCGTAGGATGTGGGGGGCCCAGATCAAGGGCGGAGATGTGTCCCGATGACTGACTAGATTTGACAGGTCAAAAAGAAAGATGACAGGGGATTTGAATTCCATCGTGGATGATGAGTTGGCAAACGATTCATGATTCGCGGGCGATCTTGAAGAAAATGGAATTAACAGCCATTAAAAAATGATTCAAGGAATCTGACACCCAGTTCGTTGGGAAACAGGTGGCCAGCTCCCTGCGAGGCATTACCCAGTGATGATGATGTAGATCAAAGGAATTCGAATGGACAGAGGTAAGGAAATTAGAAGGTTGGGAAGTGGAAATGAACAATCAAAAGAACAAACTAGCTTTAAAGCCATGACTTGACAGAAGCAGAAAAGACACAGAGAGAGGTAGACAAGAGTTAGCTAGATGCAAGAAGTTGATAGTAGAGAATAGAGAGTAGAAGCCAAGCTGACCCTAAGGCAACATCGAGCCAGACAGAGCCAGAGAGAGTCAGAGGGTCTATGTACTCCATTGAAGGCTTGAGAGGGTCAAGAAAACTCCTCGACATAGGCCTGTCATACTACTATGACCCTCAGAGGTTGAGTTTTAGTAAGGAGAGCCTGTGCATTCCATTCCTACTGACTTCATTCTGTTTAGTGAGTCTCAAATCGAGCTCAATATTGTAAAAACTCTACTTGAAAACATAATAGAGAGACCACCACTAAAAGGTTGGACTAGGAGATGTAGCCCAGGAGCATGGGAAAACTCCTTATTAAACTTGTTTTGTTTACATGTTTGAATGTTATGTTTTCTCTGATTGCCTCAGTGTCTATGTATTCTAGAAACATTATCGATCCGTTACATAAGTAACATAGGCACATCCATGCACATGAGTCTGTAATACCTTGAATTATTTGTCCTTGATAAATTCCAAATCAAGTGGTATCAAAGCTCTAGGTTACTAAGGTTAGAAAAGCTTGTAATGGATCTTATTGTTGAATTCTAACTAGATCAAAGCTTGAATTAGGAGAAGGAAAGTTGGCTAGAACTAACTCGGAAATTGGAAGAGTCTATTATAAAAGGAAAATGTGAGAAGAAAATCCCTTGGAATCAGACCCCCAGTTCATGGATAGTTTTATGACCATGAGATCCATGGTGGAGGAAATGTATAGGGAATTTAAGAAAAATACAGATGAAGATTCATCAAACTCCAAACAAGACAAAGGAGGAGAATAATCTCTCATCCATGACCACTCTAAAGGAAAAGGGAAAGAAGAAAAATTTCTCACACCTCCTAATAGCCCTAAAAATAAAAAGAAGACATCTTTGATTAAATTAGATGTTAAATTTGATTTACCAATATATGATGGAGAGTTGAATGCAAAGAAGCTAGATAATTGGATCAGACAGATTGATGTTTATTTCAAAGTGTAGAGCATTGACTTAGACAAGAGTAAGATTCAGCTGGCTAGCCTGCGTCTTGGAGGCACTGCCTTAGTATGGTGGGAAGGCAGGACACAAGCTGACATGAAGAAACATGGTAAGATTCTTTCTATCTAGAGTTAATTTGTTTCTATAATTAAAAAGCAATTGTATCCACTAGCCTACATGTAGCAAGCAATGATGAGTTGGCAAACTCTTCGACAACTAAAAGGGAAAAGTGTACAAGGTTACACCCAAGAATTTAGGAAAAGAGCTTTGATTCTAGGAATTTATTTAGACTCACCTGAGACTCTGTTGAAGTATATAGGTGATCTACACAACTAATGAGGCACACTATCCTCATGTTTAATACCACTAGCATAGATGAGGTATTCGTTCAGGCTACACATCTTGAAGCTAAAGGTAAGAATGGGAAGCCAGAAGTTGGGGGATCATCCAAACCCACTGCAAGCAAAAATAAGGAGAAAAGAAAACATAAATGGAAAGAGAGGAAGACAAATGTCTTCATGCACTCACTATAAGAAGGATGGGCATGATGATGAACACTGCTGGATTCTGCACTAGAGCTAAAACCTAATAAGTTCAAGGGCAAGAAGAAGAAGACTGTTGTAGCTATTCAAAAGGATTTGGGGTCAGACTTAGGAGATGAAGCAACAATCACAGCCACAGGTATAAAAGGTAAAAAATTTGAAGCATCTACTAGTAATTCTACACAATCTACTAATAATGAAGAAAATGAGAGAAAAAGACATGAGCGTTTTCATATTCGAGTTATTTCCAATCATCAAAGGATTGATACTTTGTTTGATAGTGGCTCACATGTAAATTTAATTTTTGAAGCAATTGTAAAGAAGTTGGGATTACTAACCGCACCTCACAAGAAACCATATCCATCAGGTTGGTTATGTGATAAAGAAAAGCTACAAGTGACTAGACAATGTAAACTTAAGTTTTCTTTTTGGTCAGCATTTGTAGATGAGGTTGAGTTAGATATAGTTCCTTTGGATATATGTGGAATTGATTTAGGAAGTCCTTACTTGTATGAGAGAAAAACTATTTTCTATATAGTTGAGAACAAGTATCTACTCTTTAAATATGGAATCGAATATATGGTAAGAGCTCATAAGCTCAAGAATAATTATACTCTTATAAACTCAGGGTAGATGAAACGAATTGTAAATTCATGCAAACAATTTTTACTGATGGTTGTAAAGGAAAAGAAACCTGATAAAAGCAATGTATTTGAGGGTTGTGATGCTAAACAACAAGATGATTTAGAAAAAGTTTTTTCAGAATATGATATATTGTTTCAAGAACCTAAAGATTTGCCACCCAAAAAGGAAATAGTGCATGATATTAATTTATAACAAGATGCTCCATTGCCTAACATCGGAATGTACAGGGTGTCTGCTTTAGAGAATGCAGAAATCAAGAAGAAGGTACAGGAGTTGCTCGAGAAGGGGTTCATCAAACCTAGCACATCACCATGTGGGTCTCCGATTGTTTTGGTGAGAAAGAAAGATGGCTCATGGAGAATGTGCATTGATTACCGAGCATTGAATAAGATAACGATAAAAAATCGTTATCCCTTCCTCACATAGATGATCTATTTGATCAGTTGAAAGAAGTTGTTTATTTTTCCAAGTTAGACTTGCATAGTGGCTATCATCAGGTCAGAGTTACAAAGAAAGATGCATGGAAGACTGCTTTCAAAACAAAGCAGGGATTGTATGAGTGGCTAGTTATGCCTTTTGGCTTAACTAATGCTCCTACTACTTTCATGAGAATAATGAATGATGTACTCAGACTTTTTCTTGATTATTTTGTTATTGTATATCTGGATGACATTCTTATATTCAACAAAACATGGGAAGAACATTTAAAGCATGTTAGGCAGACTCTAGATGTTTTGAAGAGAGAAAATCTTTATGTTAAGCTCTCAAAATGTGAATTTGGCAAAAAATCTTTGAATTATTTGGGAGATATAGTGGGGGGGGGGGGTGTGAATTGAAGATAGATCCCTCTAAGGTTCACAGTCATTGTGAACTGGTCTAAACCCAAATCTACTATAGAAGTTAGAAGCTTCTTAGGAGTAGCACAATATTGGAGAAAGTTTATTTCTAACTTTTCCTTAATTGCAACTCCCTTACATGCTTTAATAGGATTGAACAAGGTGTTTCAGTGGGGAGGCAAATAGTAGAAAGCCTTCGACACTTTGAAATAAAAGATTAGTACAACACTAGTACTAGCACTGCCCGACTTCAAAGACCATTTGAGATTGAAACAGATGCCAGTGACTATGTCATGGGAGCAGTGTTGATGCAACATGGTAAACCCATATGTTATCATTCTGAGACATTTAATTCTGTAGTAGTTAACTATCCCACATATGATAAAGAATTGTATGCATTAGTACTATGTGTGAAAAAGTGGAAACATTACTTAATTGACAAAGAGATAGTTATGCATACTGATCATCAACCACTTCAATATCTACACTCCCAAACTAAGTTGCAGCAATCAAGACACCATAGATGGATGGGTTTTCTACAACAGTTTCATTTAGTCATCAGATATAAAAAGGGCATACACAATAAAGTTGCATATATGTTATCCAGACCAATTATAAATGCATCTACTATAGTTAAGCATAATTCAGTATTGCATGAAAGCTAAATTGAACAATATGCTCAAGATATAGATTTTAAAGATGTATATGCAACTTTAAGTCAAGCCAAAGGAGTAGAAGAATTGGATTATCATGTTAAGGACCAACTCTTGTATCATCTTGGGAAGCTACGCATTCCACAAACTGAAAGAGTAAAGATAATTCGAGAAGCACACACTTCTCTAATATCAGGTCACTTTGGTGTAAGTAAAACAGTTGCACAACTGCAAAGATTTTGTTATTGGCCAAAAATGAATGAGATGGTTTCTAGATATGTAAGAGGGTGTACCATGTGTGCTAACAACAAGCCTAGAAATAGAAAACTAGGGTTGTACACTCCACTACCAGTTCCTTCTCATCCTTGGGAAAGTGTTTCCATGGACTTTGTTGGAGGACTGCCTAAATCTAGGAAAGTTCATGACTATTTATATGTTGTTGTGGATAGGTTCAGCAAAATGTGTATTTTAATACCTTGTAACAAACAAATTACTGTTGAACAAACTGCAAAGTTGTTGTTTCAGTATGTATGGGTTCATTTTGGATTACCCACTTCCATAATATCTGATCAAGATACCCAATTTGTTGGGAAATTTTGGTCAAGTTTGTGGGAATTGATGGACACCAGGCTGAAGAAGAGCACAACTTTTCACCCACAAAACAGATGGCCAAACTGAAGTGGTCAACAGGACAATGATCCAGTTGCTTAGAGGCTATTGCAGCAAGCATCCCAAACTTTAGGATGAACATGTATGTTATGTGCAGCATGCTTACAGCCGAGCTAAACATTCTTCTACACAAATATCTCCTTTCGAGACTTGTTTTGGTTCCACTCCAAGGTCTCCCTTGGATTTTGTCTTTGGTAAAGACATAGAAATTGATGGACACAATGATGTGGACAAGGCAACCAAGTTCATTGAACAAATCCAAGAGATTCACCAAGAAGTATAGGAACAATTGGAAAAGAGCCAAGCCAAGTACAAGGCAAGGCATGACAAGCATCAGATGGAGCATAGTTTCCAAGTTGGTGATTAAGTCTAGATGTATATCAGTAAAGACAGAATGCAAGGTGAAGGTAAGAAGTTGAAGCCAATAAGGTGTGGACCTTTCAAGATACTCGAGAAAATTGGTGAGAATGCTTTTCGCCTTGATCTACCAGCTTTCATGCACATCTACTCAGTCGTTAATGCAGATAGCTTAAGACTATTTGAACCTTCATTAATCGAAGATCTCAAAGAGCAGAGTCAATTGCCTTCTATTGATGATCTGTTGCCTAAATATCTTAATGAATTGCAGGAAGATGCAGTTCTAGACGGGAAGGTAAGAACTACACACAGAAGGGATGTTGAATACCTTAGGATTGGACTCAAGGGTTCAAAGCCAAGTAGTGTGAAATGGATAGAAATTGAGCAAGTGAGGAAGCAATACCCTCATTTGATTGATGCTTAAAAGAAGACCAACTTTTAGTGGTCCAAAAGTTTTTTCAGTGGGAAGGTCGTGATCTGAATTAGATCCTAAAATACTATCTAAGTTTTCATGATTGTTTCAAATTATGCTAAAAGATTCAAGTCCTAGAAAAAAATCGAATCTATCAGAAGGAATCCTCATAACAGTTGCAATTGTGGCCAAATTGGAGCAATGAGGACCCTTGGTCGAGCACGCAAACCATTGGCCCATGGTAATGCGCATTGGCACAAACTGGCAAAACCGAAGGCCAAATCAAGAAACAGGGGTGGCTTCTGATACATGATTAGTGCTAAGTGCTAATCGCGTATCGCAGGGCGTCCCCCTTAGTGAAGGAAAGTCTTGAAGCACCCGGACCCGAAATCGCTATAAAATTTAGAAAGGTAACGCATTTGGTTCCGTAGCATGGGATTCCACAAACCAACAGGATATCAAAAGGCCTCGAGGCAGTAAGCAGTTTTGATTGAGTCCCTCCTGATGCCACACATCGAGCGACATGTGTCCGGTGGATGAGAGACTTGTCTGCCTAATATGAAGGACGAACGTAGAATCTGGGGGGCTCAAATCAATGATGGAGATGCGTCCAAATGACTGACCGCATGTGACAGGTCAAAAAGCAAGATGACAGGAGATTTAAAGTTCGACGTGGATGATGAGTTGGAAAATGATTCATGATTCGCAGGTGATCTTGAAGCAAATGGAATTAATGACCATTCAAAAATGATTCAAGGAATCTGACACCCAATTTGTTAGGAAACAGGTGGCCACCTCCTTGCAAGGCGTTACCCAGTGATGATGATGTAGAGCAGAGGAATTCAGACGGATAGAGGTAAGGAAACCAGAAGGCCAGGAAGTGGGAATGGACAGTCAAAAGAACAAACTGGCTTTAAAGCCATGACCTGACAGAAGTAGAAAAAACACAGAGAGAGGTAGACAAGAGTTAGCTAGACGCAGGAAGATGACAACAGAGAACAGAGAGTAGAAGTTGAGCTGACCTAAAGGCAGCATTGAGCTAGACAGAGCTAGATAGAGTCAGAGAGTTTGTGTACTCCATTGAAGGCTTGAGAGGTTTAAGCAAACTCCTCGATATAGGCCTGTCATACTACTGTGACCCTCAAAGGTCGAGTTTTAGTAAGGAGAGTCTGTGCACTCCATTTGTACTGACTTCATTCTGTTTAGTGAGTCTCGAATCGAGCTCATTGTTGTAAGAACTCTGCTTGAAAACATAATAGAGAGGCCACCACTAAAAGGCTGGACTAGGAGATGTAGCCTAGGAGCATTGGATGAACTCCTTATTAAACTTGTTCTGTTTACATGTTTGACTGTTATGTTTTCTCTGATTGCCTCAGTGTCTATGTATTCTAGCAATATTATCGATCCATTGGATAAGTAACATAGGCACATCCATGCACATGAGTCTGTAATACCTTTAATTCTTTGTTCTGAATAAATTCTAGATCACTACCAAGGATCAATGTATGAAGAAGAATGACAAACTTGATGGATGGAGGTAGTCTTGTGTCTAAGTTGTAATGGTCTTGGTCATCTAATCTTGAATCTAAAGAAGAAAGAATTTTGATTGGGTTTTCCCCTAGAGTGGGGTTTTTCCCTTCCAGCATGACTACATCTTGTGTACTCTTTTATTTCCTTCTTGACATTAGTCTTGACGATAAGAAAAGATAAATCGAAAGAACTAATAATAATAACGAAAACATCACAAGATAATGTCATTAATAAGAGAAATCATTTTACTTCCACCTCTATGGATTTCTCAACATGGTATCAGAGCTATGGTCAAGGTCAAAGGTAGTTAGAAGACCACTTATACATATTTAAAGCATCCTCAATGAAATTTTATTGTCTTGAAGAACATGTCAGGTAGATCAAAATCAAAATGGAAATTTCTGGAGTAATGGAACTAAAGTAAGCTAATTCAAGACACTTTGAAAAAGAAGGAGAAGGTTTGAATGTCCTAATGATGTTTTCCAATATGTCACAGTATAGAAGCTTGGTCAATCTTAGAAACAAGAGCAGTGAAATATAGTACAAAATCTCAAAAAGTATGAAGTCACAATAATGAATTATGGTATAATTTTTTTGAATTAGTATAAAAATTATAATGAGACATTCAGAGAATGAGTAATCAAGTTCAGGGCATCCCCAGAAAACCAGTTTATCAGGAAGGTCAAAAAGGAGTTTCGATCAACTTCTGTAAGGAAGTTCGATCCTTTTACAAAGAAGAAGTTTTTTTGGTGCTATAACAAACATAACAAGTTCGGATAAGAAAAAATGTTTCATTTTTATTACAAAGAGCTTGGATCAGGTATAAAGGTGATATATATGCTTCCATAGTTCGGTATTATGCTCCCACAGTTTAGTGTTATGCTCCCAAGCTCACATATTTTTCTATTATGCTTCCACATTCGGTAGTATTCTCCCTCAGTTCAGTGCAACCACATAAATGAAGTCTCAGTGATATTACAATGATAAAGTCAAAGTAGTAAAACTATTATGTATTCCACTCGTTGAAAGGACGGAACTTGGTACAACTGCCTATGGTGATCTATCAAGTACAAGGACAAGGAATCAACTTAAGAAAATCAAGTATTCCATACTCAACAAGATGCACTTACAACAAGTCTAATTAAATCAGAGGTATGTAATTCACAAGGTACGTATGCGTTTGAATTTATATTATGGTTCATATAATCCTTGTTTCTAACTAGTCTAGGAAAAAGCGTGTACTCTCTAGATAACATATTAAAAACCTTAATCATCTTCCTCAAGGGACTACAAATAATATAGGATTCCAAGAAAAATTCCTTGATTAAAGAAGGAATAACTTTTCATAGGATTCCATCCACCATGGTTATGTATTTGAGAAATTAAATCATGTTCTTGGCATCACATGGTGTGCTTGTAAGTATGTACTACATGTATAAAAGATGATGGTTTATACCAAAATAACACTTCAAGGTATCCTTACCAGGTTTTCCAAGGAACATCTCCAAGTATGTCTCAAAATATACTCCTTACAAGATTCTCTTAAAAATATGATAATCTTATTTTTGAAGGTTGCATTACATTAATAACATTGTTATGTATAGATATATTGAAACATAAATATTCTTGTTTAGAGTGATTCATCTTTTGATAAATCTACCCTCCCTATATCCTTGATTGTTCTTATATAACCCTAGACAGGTTCTCTGGAAAACCCTAACCTAAGGGTATGTTGAAAATGAATGAAATCCTATTCTACTTAGGGCTATTGACGGATTCTAAATAAATTGCTATTATGTTTGATGATGTCATTTTCGGGGTCTTTGTGTGATCATGAAAACACTAACTTGTTATGCTTGAATGATGATTGGCTAAAATCCCGAACCTTTGAAATTTTGCTAAAGTAGAGTTTTCTATGTTATGAATTGAAGCCCTAGATACTTAGGGTTTGGTTGGGTCTATAAGAAAAAACCTTCTTATTTATTTAGAATCCCAGGAATGAAATCCTAGGTATGTGTCCTTTTGGTTGAAACCCTAGTCTATTCTTGGTTGCTATATGTCTAACATATTAATATTGCTTGATATATGATGTGCTTATGATATGCTGATGAATTCGTAGATATAGGTGTTGACCTAAGTGTTAATGGTAATGATCCCTAGGGTTTGGAGACAACCCATAGTCAAATATTGAGGGTCTAGGATGATGTTGTTTAAAAAATCTAGGGTCTAGCAGTTAAAACCTAGCAGTTGTTAAATTCTCTAGTATGTATAACCATTTGGAATTTATGAATCTATATAGTGATTACTAAGAATTTCTAAACAAAAATCTAGGTTTTACATAAAAACCATAGTAGATGCCAGTCATGATGTTGATTAAGTTGTAATTGATTTTAATTGTTCCAGCTCATGAAATCTTAGTAAGTCTAACATCTAAAATTTTGAAATTGTTAGATGCATTAATCTAATTTGTTTCTAGGGTTTTCTGTATTAAAGATTGTGCCATGCCTTTGAAATATTATTGAAACCATATACATAATGAGTTTCGATGAGATATGAATGTGATGTAGGGTTTGTCTAAACTTGGGAAAGAAGTTGAAGTATTGAAGTATTGTCTCTTTCTAATTATGTTTGTAAATTCTAAATGCTTCTGTTGTTATAAGATTTTGATATGGCTAACTTTATGCTTCTATAATTTTGGTTGTACTTGCTATCTAAGTTGTGCAAGTACATCATATTCAATGTGGTGAAGATGATAGTAAGTAATAAGAATGATGGAAGCAATGAAATATTCTCTGATGACCAAAAGAAGAAGTTGATCTCCCTAGGGTAAGAAAGAGCCCATATAGAAGAGATATCCCTAAGTTTCAGAGGGAGCCTCAATAGAGAAAATCTCCTTGGATGAGAGGGAGAGCATAATTTTGATTGGAGAATGAATTTTGAAGGATATGTTGTTGTATGTGAAGATTCTGTTGATAGGCCTACTATGTTGAGAAGCAACATTAGAAAACCCCGAACGTTTGTGTTTATTTACGAATATGTGAAATTATATTATTGAGTTAGGTTATGTTTAAATATCTTGAAGGTTTTGATAACATGTTAGTTACGAATCAGTTCAATTAGGAGAGATTTGTTTTCCTTGATCTACTCGTTCAAGGAGAGGCTTTGTGAGTGAAGCATTGCCCGGGAGGACATCTGTTTGACACTTTGTGTTGATGTCTAGGTACCAAAGTAGGGAGGGTGGCATGGGTCTTAGATCTTTGACCATGGATACGCACCTAGGTCCCTGGGTTGATGGTTAGCAAGTAAGCCTGATGGTACCTAGATAGGTTGAAATCTTGATTCCATATTAGTCCCACCCGGATAGATTTCCCTAGTCAGGAATCTAGTCTGTGGCATTACGATGCATAAATTATTGAGAGACCAATGGATAGATTGTCATGGTTAGGAATCTAGTACATGGCATTGCGGTGCCTAAACTTCTTTGTACATGATGTGCTTTGAGATTTCTATGTACCTCTTTAATTATATGTAAATATGAATACCTCCCTATTTAAGAGGGAGTGTTGAAGAATGTAACTAGGTTCGGTCTTCATAATTGTACATGAAGTCAAAAATGTTATATATTTGTCAAAAGAAAGAAAAAAAAATTATTAGTAATTTCATTGACTTATTAAATCATGGGTTTCATGCTTGGGTCAAATGTATAGGTCAAGCCTCCATTGTAGGCCTTAGGTTATTGTCAAATTCAATTTGTGAAGACTCCTCCATCCATCAAAGTCTCCTTGTTGTTAAAAGAATCTCCATCAAGTCAATTTCCATAAGGTGATCACATATCGGCCTATATATGTACACATCTATTCAAATGCTCATGTCAGCTCAATTATATTGGACAACCATTATATATACAAGCACTGGATCTTCGCATAATAACATATCACAAGTTCGCATTTAAGGGAACACATTTCAGTGATATAACACATATTACTAGCTCATATATCAGAGAAGGTTGTGGTGAAGTTTGGGTGATCTCAATGGAAAATTCTCAATGATCTCATAGATAATTTCATGACGTTCTCGGCATATTGAATGTGGATTGCAGTGGAGATGGTTTAATGATGTATCACTGTTTCGATGCTACTACAATGATCACATTTTGGTGATATTTTAGTGATGTATTCAATGTTATCTCATTGTTATCACAATGAATATCTCGGTGATGTAGACTCGCTTCTTCAATATCTTAGTGTTATCTCGTTGTTATCATAGTGATAAGCTCACTGCCATTGTAAGGATCAAACTATGACCAAGACTGACTTGATGGACGGAGGTAGTCTCGAGTCTAAATTGTAAGGGTATTAGTCGTCTCATCTTGAATCTACTGAAGGAAGAATTTTGACTGGACTTTCCCCTAGAGTGGGGTTTTGCACTAGAAATGTGCTTACATCTTTTGTACTTTTTTATTTGTTTCTTGGCATTAGTCTTGATGATAAGAAAAGATAACCGAAAGAAGTAATAATAATAACGAAAACATCACAAGATAATGTCACTAATAAGAGAAATAATTTAACTACCAACTCTATGGATTTCTCAACATATTTTTCTATTAGTTACTATTTTTTTTGTTTTTAGTTCCTTTTTCTTGAACTTTTTGACTTCGATTTTTTTTGTTTTTCTATTATTTCCATTTTCATGAATTATAGTTTTTTTCTTCACAATTTAGGATGAAAAATTTTAAAGAGGAAAAAATAATTAACAAGATCTCTCTCTCTCTTCTCTCTCTTCTCTCTCTCTCTTCTCTCTCTCTCTCTCTCTATATATATTATATATATATATATATATGTATATGTAGTTTTTTTTTTTAATTACTTTTTAATTTGACTTTATTTTTTTCCCTCCACATTTCTATAATTTCTATAATTTCTATAATTTTCTTCCCGACAACTATACAATAAATCTTCCATTTCAATGAATATAATTAAATTAGTAAAAACAATTAGATTATATAGTAAGCATTTCCTTCCTAATTTTATTAAGAAATTTTCATTGATATATAGTTACTAACTTTTAGGATCTCCTAAGCATTTGTTTCTTAACTTTGTTGAATTTGTATAGTTTTTATAATTCATGCCTCCAAGGATATCCAAAATTCAAGAAATTGATCTTCTTGAATTTAAGAATTCAAGAATTTTTTTATATTTTTTCTTCTTTTGTGATCAATGTATGCATGTATGTGTTCTCACAAGTAAAAGGATTCGCAACTCTAGCTATGGTGGACACTTAGCTAGTAGACAATCCAATTCAATGCACTGGAACTCTTCATTTCATTTTAGGGGATTCAAATTCTACGATGCATATGTTGGGGTATGGGATCCAAACTAATTCTACCAGTGCACAATAGTGGGGGTATTAGGGTATGGGTTCCAAATTGATTCTACCACTGCCCAACAACGGGGGTATTATTGTATGGGTTCCAAAATAATTCTACCAGTTTCCAACAGCGGGGGTATTATCAAGATCCTACTTTGAAGTTCCAGATTCAAGTTTAACCAGGATCCCACTTTGAAGTTCTAGATTCTGGTTCAAGTCGTTGCAAACAAGAGATTGCTTGGCATTTATTGGGAGGTTAGTTATCAATTTCTCATCTATTTCAATTGGTTCATTAAAGTTTTTTTACCTTCTTTCCTCGAACCAAACACAAAATATTGGTGTCAGTGATGTGTGAATTTTGTTAAAGCGGTTTAATCTACCACAACTTTATTCATGTTTTTATTGAAAGTGAATGTTTCAAATTCAAAGAATTTAATACTAAATCAAAAATCATTGGAAAACGTATAATATTTAGAAAATATTTGACAAGTGCTAAAGATATATTTTATTTCTTTTATTGATTTTTTTAATGATTTTTTTTTACTATATGAAATAATTTAGAAACTAATTACTTTGATTAGAAACTAAGTGTTTTGATATCTATCTGTAGTTACTAGTGATTTAATTTATATAATTATGCTAGTTATAATTTAGTTGTTAAATTAATCGTAAAACAACATGTAATTGCTTATTATTCATAAATATTAATTAACTTGTCTTTACAATTTAATTTAATGATAAATCACAAATTATAGATCATCTCGACTCCATTTTCTCAGCACAAGAAAGAAAAGGATACCATTTGAGATATAACAATAAAAAGTTTTATGTCATAACCCCTTTCCTTTACTACCACAAACACAATTGCATTCAAATCTATAACAATCATGTACAATGCCCATGATCTCTGTATAGGAGGCAAATGGTTATGCAAAACATGTTTCTTGGAATTGATATCTCATCGAATTGAAACTAAGTTTCTCCATATCAATTTGGACAAATAATGTCAAAAAAATAAAGTTATAAAGTAAGGTGCTCACCAAAAAGCACCATTTTAACACAACATTATCACTTTCATTTATATATTTTTATAAAAGCTTTAATTCATCAGCTCAAAACTCCAAATTCCAATTAACTATATTTAAATTAAGTAACATATACTAACTACTCAATAACCTAACACTTATTCTTAATAATACTTAAAATAAATAAATAAATTATTATATAATTTACTAAAACTATAGTCTAATAACCTAATTAGTTAATATTTTATACCAAGATTTTAAAGTTATATCTCATGGTGAATAATAGTGACACTAGAACGACATTCTAGTCATGGTCATAACCTAGAATAACATTGGAACAATGTCAATGTTGTATTACTAAAACTATAGTCTAATAACCTAATTAGTTAATATTTTAAACCAATATTTAAAAGTTTTATCTCGTGGTGAATAATAGTGGCACTATAACGGCATTCTCGTCATGGTTGTAACCTAGAATAGCTTTGGAACAATGTCAATGTTGTAGTAATATTGCAGGCTTCGATAAGGAAGTATCATATTAGTGTTTCATTTTTAAAGTTAAAGATGTTTTAAAAGATGAAGTTTACTCTAACTATTTTGCATTTTTATTATGGAAAAATTAAATTATATATATATATATATTATTTTTTATTTTATAATAATAATGTTATCAATTTGAGGTTATATTATGGGTAGAAACTTAATTATAAATAAAGTTTGGTTGACTAAAAAAAAGTTTTGATATCATTTTTAGGATAAAATTAAGGAAGAGGTTAGAATGGATAATGTTTGTTTCCTGTGGAGTTGATGATTGTTGTGACAAGGTTATACAAAAATGTTACTGACAAGATTAGCATCATTAAAAGTTGGTAGAAAGAAATTAAATGCAATAATGAAGTCAAGAAAGGGCATCCCTTATCTTCTACTCCTTTTGGCATATACATTAATAAGCTAGAAGAGTCTTTGAAAGATGCATGTTGTGTTGGCTTCACACTGATTGGCATGGCCATAACCCTTATCCTTATACTAGCAACATTGTTATTTTGGCAAGAGTCATTAGGATCTTTACAAACAACTCAGAATCCTTTAAGATAGGTATGATTGTAAATATTAACAAAACTGATGTCATGATTAAATTCAAAAATGTCACCTATGATAATTTCATTTATGACAATAATTCCTTGGAGGAAGTCCCTTTATACAAATATCTGAGAATGAACATTCATCATAACCTCAATTAGAACTATAGCAATAGAAAAAGAATAAATGGAGGTTGGAAAGCTTACTATGGGGTTGAAAATAATTGTAAGTTCGCACATCTTTAGTTTTGGGATAATAAAAAAGCTCCTTTATAAGATTCTCGTCACTCTTATCATTTTATATGGCTGTAAGGTTTGAAGTTGTAGTATATCCAAAGAGTCATAGAGGAAGATTGAACAAATCCAAAAGCAAGTTATAACCTACCACCTCAAGATTAGAGGAAATACTCCCTATCCTATCCTCCTGATTGAAGAAAGCATTCCCCCCATTGCAAGCATGGCTATGACTAGGCATCTTATCTATAAGAAGAAGCTATACAACATGGATACTTTCCTAAATTAGCTTGTAACTCTAGCCAAAGCCCCCACCTTCAGTTAAAGCGAGAGTGGCATAAGAATGCCTAGTCTTGGTTGAACCATTGGCCGTAAAGGAGGATAAAGTCGTGGTAGTAATAATATTAAAATATTATTACTTCTAAATTTAAAGAGAAAATGAGCATTGTTGAGATAAGAACTAATTCTCATGAGCATCATAATGAAACTAACCATTGTTTAATTCCCAAAATGCCATGGAATGGAAGAGTGTGTCACGTGTGTGATCCTAAGAAGGTTGAAGATGAAAAGCTCTTTCTTTTAGATTGTCCACCTCATATTCAATCTAATTTTCAAATTATTTGTGACACTGCCAACCTTTTTGACCTCTTAAGTCAACAAAACTTCTTGACCTTTTAAAACAGCAAAACACTTTTCTCACTTATTTTCAATAATAAAAATTAAATGTTAAAAAATTATGATTAATTCCTTACTTTCTTAAAGACTAATAATCATCATCATTATCTTTTTAAATATTTATTTATTTTACCTTTCTTAAATTAAAATAAAATAATTATAATTAATAATATATATATATTATTTATATATAAAACTATAATCCTAATTTTTAAATAATTTTATCTTTTAAAAATATTTTGACGAATACTAATCAAGTTTATAACCATCCCAAAATGTTGACGAATTATTATTATTTTTTTAATCAAATAATTTGTCTTATAGTCAAAGATAAAGATGTTAACGTATTCTTGTCCAACATAAGTAGCTTATAGTTCTTATATCAATCACTCAATAACTTGTGATTAGCTAAAGCACGGTGTGTGCGTATCACCACCCACAACTTAGCAGACTGTGTTACTAATATAATGTTTTGAAAAGCAACGGACAAGGAGAAGTGAAATTTGGAAACAGAAAGGAAAACGACTTCTTCAGAAATTTGATTACAAATCCATTCTTTAGAGATTCCGACGATTCGAAAAAGCCAAGAATAGCATTTAGCCGAATCCATTTAGATGTTCCGACGATCCGAAAAAACCAAAAATGTCACAGTTACAATTCTAATTGTATTTAGTGGTGTTGAAAAATGAAAAGTAGTTGTAGTTAATGAAATTTTTTGGAGTTTAAGATGTTGGAATCTGACTGAAATATTTGTGGTGAAATTTTGATTTGTGTTATTTAAACTAGTTTTTTCACTGGATATATGGATTCAGCACCGTGAAAAATCCTAGGGCACTTTTATTGTGCAGGTTTACTTATCAAACTTGTGATTTGAATAAATTCCTATGGGATTTTAGAGAAATTAGACCTGAAAAATCCACTAAAAAAGCTTCCAAAAAGTCGCACTAAAGACAACTCGAAATAAAACAGGTAAATGGGACCATATTGAAAAAGTGTCTTAAAAACTATTAAATGTAAATATCTGTTATGTAAATAAGTGGAAAAGATGGGTAGAAATCTACTAACTCTTAATATTAAGAGAGATAGAAAGTTATATAAATACCTATTATTTAGATAAGCATAGATCTATCTTAAATATGAATCTAACATGAATTTAGAGGTATCAAATTTATTCAAGTTCAAATTACTTTTTTTTTATGAACTGCCATTATTTAAATATTTTGTATAATTATTTCATTTTTTTTTTTTTGAGGCCATATGAGCAAAATTTCAACTTTGATGACGAAGAGACAGAATTACAGTAGAAATCTACTAACAATTAATACGAAGAAAAATAGCATTGAACAATGTGATAGTACCTTATTTACATTGTGAAGTTTCTAGTTGGAATTACATGTTTGAGTTGTGAACTCTCTACAATTTGAGTGTTTTAGGGATTTTTAAGGGGAGTAGTTTTTAAGTGTGAAGTTTTGGAGATTCTGGAAAAAACAAATTGTGGTTAAATATTTTTTTTTTTGTTAAATATTGATTTGTGTTATTTAAACTAGCTATTTCACCGCATATATGGATTCAGCGCCCTCACTTATAATGTGAAGAGCTCACCTATCAAACTTGTGATTTCAATGAATCCCTCGAGGATTTTAGACAAATTAGAAGTGAAAATAACTTTTCAAAATGTCACACTTAAAGACTACTACTTTTCAAGGTGTTGAATTCATATATACAATGAAAAAAAAACATTTTCAACAACAAGAGATCATGATTTGACCAAAAATTATTTCACCAAATTCAACCGAAAACTCCAAAAGATATAATAGTTAAAGGACTCTTTACACAATTCTCAAATGAATATAATGTTTTTTGTGAAGGGTGGAAAGGGGTGGCAATTACTTATTATACCTATAGCCACATCTTTTCTGGAATTGGGCTTCCATAATTTTTATTTAAATAACATTAATTTTCATAGAATATTGTAGAATATTCTTGGTACTATACACAATTCAAAGGGGAAAATTTATTTCCAAAGTAGTTATGCATTTTTTCCCTTTCATTTAAAATTATTAATTAAAAAAATGTCTTATAAACAAGTGTCATATGAAATGAGTTATGGTTTTTTGGATGCTTGGTATTAATAAACCATGGTATTGTAACAAAACATATTTAGTTAGTAAAATTATGATGTTTTTTTAATTTTAGCCACTTGAAATGTATGATTAAGTGTTTAGATGCCTATAGTTTATTGATGTGTATCAATATTTACCATCTGTTTAATTTATATGCTATGCTAGTTTTAGCTAAAATGAGATACCATCTCGTGTTAAGTTCAGAAAAATATTTAAATTTATAATAAACATGTGATCTAAATGATTTGAACTAGTTAGCCTCAAGAATTAGCTCAATTAAGAATTAGCCCTAAAGGTTAACTTATTATGGTCATGCTTAAAACACACTACTAATGGAAGTAGCTTACATTTTGCTAATGACCGAGTAGAAGGGTTAGATAGACCGATGAGCATATGTTATGGGACAAGGGATAGCGACACACTTACTACAATAGGTGGTTGGTTATACATATATTACAACATATTCCAACATCATCCATGGAGATCATACAGAGATCATTGGCTTCTAATGTACACCCAAACTATACATGGCAATCAAAGAGCTTAGTTTCTCCTAACAAGGTGATCCAAAGTGAATAGTGAAACCCATTGCTTGTGAAGATATCATAGCCGGCAGCATCCAAGCTATAAATGGAGGCAGAGACCGCAGAGAAAGGCAGAGGCTAATGGAACAATTAGAAGTGATCACTTCCAGAGATCCGCCTAATGATTTCCATAAATGCAACCTTCACCAATCTCCTTTATCTATAAACCATACGTTAAAGAAATGATATGGAAGAATTTAGTACCACTCATTGCATTTTATTTAATACAAATTTTGTATTCTTGGGTTCTGACATGGAAGCAATACAGGGACCGACCATTAAGCTCCAGAAAACTAGACCTTTCTACAACAGCAAAGAAGAATTGCAAAAGCTGAGTTAGATGTGACACTTTTGGGTCCCGTGAAGAACTAAAGTTTGAATTCAAAATCGTTGCTTTAATCGATCTTGGACTGCAACTCGAATGCGACCAGCAGTACGTTAATGCAAAGCTTTATCTCGATTAGACAAATGAATTGAATGATCATCTATTGGGCGGGGAATGTTCTGATGGAGTGGGAAGTTGCAATATGCTGTCGTCTTCTAATTTCAACAGAGATTATGCGTCCGCATTTATGAGAGTGAGATTCAACAGAGATTTTGGCCAGCGCGTCTTAAAGCTGTGAAGCAGGCAGGCAGGCAGGCAAAGGTATGCTTTGTTCAGCCCGTGCAGATTCCCTGCTTACAAAATTATGCAGAACAGCACGTCGACTCTTCTCATCCATTCATGTCTCGAATGTGACGAGCAGCGTGGTCTATCCCAACGAGCAGATTCACTTTGCCTCGTGCAAAGCCCAGCTGCAGCTTTTGGAATTTTACTTCACACTACAGCGCAGGACATGCCAGCCCATGACTGGTCGGTTTTTGGTGCTATCTAGGGATGTATCTGTTTACTCAGTGGATTCTGAGAACTAGGGCAGGAATCCCAGGAATCCCATTTTAGGTGCATTTTAACTAAAGGATGAAATGACTTTTGTTTTTGGAGTTTGGTTATTATTTCAAATGTATTTGAATAAATTTAGCACTTTAAACATCTTTCACTCACAACTTAATCTTATTATTCTTAAAAAAGTTATGAACCAATAAAAAAAATTAAAAAAAAACTATTTCATTTATTAATTAAACTAAGTTATTTGCAATCACTCCTATCAACCATTTATTTCGGCACCTGAATGAAATGTGAAATTAATTGAATACTTTTATACCCTTTAAATATGAAATTACCTCATTTATTTGATATTTATGATGGTTTCTAAAAATATAATTATAAGAATTTTTTTTAGATTTCATTTGGGATTTGGTTTTGATTAGTTAACAAACTACCGAGATTGGTGTGATTAAAATTGATTTTTTATACTAGGAGGTTGAATTAGTATGATGGCAAATTTTGAATTTCAAAATCATATAGTCAATGATTAAATAAATAGCAGTGCATTATTAAACATATTACATCTTAACAATGAATAAAATTGTGCATCAAGTAACAACCATCACATACATATGAGAATATAATCTTTTACGTGGAAACCCACCAGAAAACAACAAATTCTTTTGTCGTCTTCAATTTGATTATATAGATTTGTAGGCACCAATCTCCTAGAGGCACACACCCCCAAAATGGATTTGCAAGCCACGACCCCAAAATATGCACGCACCAACTTTCAATAGGCTACAACTTATTTGAGGCACCAACCTCGACAATGTGCAAGCACCAACTTATAATAGGCTTCAACCTAATTGAGGCTCCAACCTCAATGGAGGAATCCATCTCCTTCTTCTACCTATAGTGGACAACTTTTCACAATATTTTAGACTCGATCCACAAGTATCACAAATAATATAATTCTTCAGAAAATGGTCATACCAATGTTGTCACAACTGTGTTCATCAAATCGCTGTAATTTGTTCATCCACATATTCGTCAAGTTGTCATGACCTATTCATTGTTGAAATATGTAATTGGGCTCAGTCTTCATAATGACATATGTAATCACGATTTCATGTATTTGATGTAATGAGAAAAATAATTTTGTTATTGTTTTCTTGAGGCATGGGTTTCATGCTCAAGAATAATTTATTTTATAGGTCAAATTCCCATTAAGAGCTTCTAGGGCTTATGTTTCATTGTCATGTATGAAGGACCCATTTGGGGCATGTTACATATTGTAAAGAAATTTATTTGTGTCTATGTTAGAGTCAAAAGGCCCTCCAAGACCTTGTCGAAGTGCTACAAACAAGTCGGCTTTTGGTAAGGAGAAATCATCCCACACAAGATGACATGTCGGCATAGAATGATGTCAAGTCAGCCTAATTACATGGGTATAAAGCCTATATAAATGAGGACTCATGCTCACTTGAACAAGCATCAATGAAGCATCCTCGAATGAGAAAGAAGTGTGAGTAGGGAAGGAAGAAATTCTACTGAAGTAGCGAAGAGAAAGAGAAGAAGATTGAAGTCTTCTAGACTTGTTTTTGGGTCTCTCCATTCACACATATGACTGCAGCTAGTGTTTCTACTGTAGGGTTTCAACAATCCTTGAAGAAGCTGAGATAAAGGTCACAAAAATTCTAGTGTTCAGGTAAAGCAAAGGAAAGGAGCCTCACCAATCTGCCTCAATCAAATCACACATGCAGATTTTTAGTGATTATAGGTAGGTTGAAAAATACACGCACATTGTAAGAGACCAAAACTTGAAAAGAAGCCAAAATCTATGGTATAGCAGTCAGTTTGAGTAACATTTACTTAGAAGGAAGAAGAGTTTCTCAAGGAAGAATTGTGATTTGGTCTTGTAGAGATTCTTGGTTAAGGGTCTAGGTCTTGGAATTTGCCAATCAAAGATTCTATAAGAAGAAGAAGTTGTGGGTTTTCCTCTCAAGATTGGAGAGGTTTTGACCCTACCTGATCGCCTATGTCTTGTGTCCTTTGTCTCTTTGTTCATTATGTTTTGGTAGTTGTTTGATAAACAAAACACAATAAGAATCTAATCAAGAAAAATAAAAGGCCTCCACAAGAAGTTATCGTAAGCAAGAGAAATCACCTATATTGTTGGGCCTACTTTTCTCAACATGGTATCAGTGCTAAGGTGACAAGTCAAGTAAGGGAAACTCAACAAAGGAAATTCAAGGACCAAAGTTCTAGAAGACTATCAAATGCATCAAATCATCAAGAAGATATTCTCATCTCCAAGGCATTTCGAGGACAAAGATTCATCATGTTAAAAGAAGTAAACAAAAGAAGATCTGAAAAACCTAGTTCCTACACTTGAAGCATTCTTGGGAACCTCGCTTCTTCATCATCTCAAGAAGAAGATATTAGGATTAATTTTCTGGGCTATAATTCCTCTCATTCGTGGAGAATCTAGGGTATTCACCATAGAAGTAGCATCAAATTTCAATCAAGATCTAAAGCCAAAATCTGGAATCAAAATAAGTCAAGTTGCAAGCCAAGATTTTGAAGAAAAGAAGTTTGGATTATTTACACCATTGCATGAAGTCTAATCTACAAACAATCATAGATCCAATATTTTGAGGTAAATATAATTACCTTTAACTCTCCATTCAAGAATTGATATTTTTCAAAAGATTGATAAAGGAAACTCAAAAAATAATCATCAATCCAAATTCACTAAGGTCCTCTTCTGGGCTTATGGTTGATCTCTGTCAAGAATTCTAAACTTGCTAAAATTTTGAAGCATAGATCTTTCTATCTTTGTGATAACATCGATCTCTTCTTCAAAGATGTGTCCTCGTGACATTGCTACTCTACTCTTCTTACAAATTTCAAATCTTTTGGTGACCAAGTACATGTGGCAGTCAACAATCTCATGTATATATGTTGGCTTAACGGGCCCTGACCCAGGTTCAACGTTAATTAGCCAAACAAATCCCTACACTACTGACCCTTTTGACATCAATCTGCGAAGCGCAGACTGAAGTCTCACCTGAAGCAATATGGGGGGGATTCAGGAACCAAGTTTCCGCACCCAGAGATGGTAGTGATGTCATTTTATACCCTAAACCTTCCTTCATGTAGGTCGATAAGCCTTTTAGGGCTTATTGATATACTCCTCTTAGTCATCCTCTATACCTCCGCGAAGGTCTACGACTGTCCTACACATACCCTATATAGGTGGATCAGACACTTACACACCTCTGTAATTACTCTTACTTTTGTTTTTACCTACATTAGCTTAAGTATATGATAACCTCAGCATGCATTAAGATGATCTTCACGTAAACATATATTCTTACTTGCTTTCGTATAACAAAGCAAAACATGTGGATTCGTGCATCAATACAACAATAAAATATAAACCCAGTATTCATCATAACATAATCATATACATTTATATCATAAGTAAAATAGATCATATGTAGATAATTCTAGAATAATTCTCTTTATTGATGCTTCAGATCTTCTTTACAGACTCTAACCACCCTGCGCACACAGTTGTAGAGCCTCTTTCCTACACTAAGAATCTTCACACTTAGCTCTCACAAACCCATTACATTCATCAATGACTCAAAAAATACTAAGAATTGAACTACCTTAGACTCTTCTAAGACTTCCCTTTTTATAAAATCCCATGGTCCGGAGACCATCAGTAGATGTCCTAAAACTGACATGACTTACATAAACTAAGGGTGGAAACCCTTTATGAAATTTCATATCTTCACCCTTCGCGACCACAAAATGTGGAGACTTTACACTTCTTATACAAACTCTTGGGCTTTCTGCCCCAAAACTTGGACTTTTAACGCCGAAAAAGACCCTAGGGGACTCGTTCCCAACAACCCCCCAACACAAATATGGTGACTCACCATTGAGTCACTCTGCTGGTGCGGAGATCTTGTCACGAAGACCTCCGAGCTCCACTTGAACTACTACAACTTTGATGGTACACTGCGTCGCCGCCTACTTAACCTGCTCCACCAGCTACTCTGTTGTTGAAACTACACTATCTTACTTGATTTTTTGTTGTGTTGTCTGCAGGCTAGCCAATTTTCCCTCAATGGTAGCAATGAGCACATAGGCCTCATCCAGCCAAGGCCCCAATTTGGCCTTCAGGACTACCTCTCTTCGTTGTGTTGCGTCCACCTATTCCTTCAGTCCCTTTGCTTCCTATAGCTTGGCTAACCTCTGTGTAATGGTGACGATGTGCGTTGTCACTCTGACCTCGCCATACTACTCTTGTAATTCCCTCGCCTCTGTTGCTAACCTCTGCAGGTTGGGATCTTCCTACAATCTAGTAAGTACCTCTAGTGACTACTTCAAAGAGCACAGTGCAATTTGTTACGGTGGCATCTACTACAACAACTGCATCCTTGATAGCTACCTTGTGCTGCTCTTTGACCTCTGGTGGGGTTGAAGGTTGGGCGTTCAACTCAAGCTCTGCGATATTAAGGTTTAGTTCAAACTGAACCTTGGCCAGCTCTGTCTTTGTGTCACACACACCTGCAGTGAGCTTCTGAATTTGGGCTTCCACTGGTGCTTCTTCTGGGATATGCAAATCCAAAACGATTCTGCATGCTTCAGTGACTACTACCGTAGTTTGCTCATTCTTTTGCTGCACCTTCTTCCATGTGTCAATTGCTGAAATATTTTTGACAAACATCTGCGCATTGTTTACCTTTTGTTCGTTGATTGTTGGGCATGGAATCCCCCTACAACATGTCTTGGGACTCAAGGCCTAAGTTTTGAGTGATATTATTGTAAAGCTCTGTGAATTGTAGGCACAAAATGTATGTTAGTGTCATAGGGTTGCCCGCCCTAACTTTTGAATGTAATGTCGGCCTACCCATGGTCTGCGGACCATGGGATTGTATAAATAGAGCAAAGCTCTAGGTGTAAAAGATAGTTAAGTAAGTAAGAGAAAAATATGAGATAGAAGCAAAGAGCAAGTGTCTAAGTGTATCTTGGGTTGTAGAGTAGGAGAAGGCTTTGTAGCTGAGTGCGCAGACGCCTAGTAGAGTCCACAGCTGAGTGCGTGGACCCCTGCAGCTGAGTGTACAGGGCGGAGTCAAGTCTATAACCGAAGGAAGAGAATAATAAAGAGAAGTATTATCTGGATTATGTGTATCTGTCTTGGGTTATTATCTGTTGAATATGAATTGCAATTATACTATTTATTTACTGCGTGCACTTGTATGAATGATTTATATTGCTAAGTATACTTTTCACATGACAGTAAGCTAAGTTAATTAACTAATATCGGGTTAGTAGTAAGGACTTGGGTAATAACACTGTTCGACCCCCATGTAGGGCTGCACGAAGGCAGTACCCCAGGCTGCGAGGTATAGGGAAGTGCGCGTAGCAACGTGTGCAACGGCGGACTACTTGAAACCGTCAGACATCTCTAGGGTGTAGAAACCTAGTTCCAGCACCCTCCCATACTACTTCGGGTGAGACCTTAGTCTGTGCTCCACAGACTATTGCCGAAAGGGCTAGTAGTACTGGGATTTGTTTGGCTAAATCATCACTAAACCTAGGTCATTCCCCAACAAACCAACAAATGGTTCTGATGCTAGGACCAAGATTTGCATAAGGGATGTTTGATGTCATGTCATTGGAATCCAACAAAGAAAGAAATTAAAGGGTGGTTAGACAGAAATATTCACGAGTTCACGGTGTCAGAAAATAGGAATCTGCGAGTATTAAAGGGGCAGTGGTTAGAGAGCTACTTACATACGGAAATCCATGAAATTTTCTTTGCATCCTTCCCCTCTGAGTTGTATGAGTGGATTGTGAAGCTAGCAGACAATCAGGAAAGGTGTAGGCTCGACAAACCAATTGTGTGGACTCCAGAATTAGTGCGCAGGCTAGAAGCATTGGAAGATAAGATTGCGCGCATTGTGGACCATTGGCTCAATTTAATTATAGGAGTGTTTGTCACCGAGTTTGTGATAAACACAATAGTCAGCTACAGTGAGGTGGAACGACGCTTCCTCAAAGGACCGCGAGGTAAGTACATAAATCGTTAAACACTTGTACTAAAATGCTATTGTGTGAAAATCGGGTTATGCGGATAAATTTATGTTTGGGGCTATGCAAAGTGGCAAGATCTATAGAAATGAAGGTAGCACAGAGATAGAAAATAGCCCCTTGATTTCGCCATGGCAGGAAAGTGAGGAAGAGCTTGTGAAAGTTTCTCGAAGAAGTGCGATCAGTCTGATAAGGTAGGGAATTCCGCACATACCACCCCCACCTACACCGCCACTAGTTTCACCACCATCACCCCCATCTTCGCCCACACCACCTCCGCCACCACCATAGTTCAATATGGTGAGTGCCATAAAATTTCCAGTATTCAGAGGAGTAGGGAACGAAAATCTAGACCAATTTTCGTTCCTGGTAAAATTTGTATGGGAAGCACAAGGAGTCGTGGATGAAAATATAAAGAAGGAAAAACTAGTAAGCGCATTGCAGGATTGCGCACTAACATGGTACATTAAGAATTCTAATGACCATCCAAATGCAGGAATCGTAGATATCTAGGCTGCGCTGAACAGGGAATTTAGTAGGCCAAAGTCGGATACACAATTGATTATTGGGTTTAAGGGAAATCGTGATGCTTCTAGAGAGACCCCATGGGATGAGGATTAGAGATTGAAGAGTATGATTTGTGAAGCCAACATGACATTGACAGATGGGTAGCACCACGCATGGTTTGTAGTGTCACTAACACCGCATCTAAGGACAACACTGTCACAGCAAAAGTTATCCACCTAGGCCGAAGCTTTGGAGATTGCAATGAGACTGCATGAGACCCCAATACAAGGTCATGGCATGGGAGTCCAACAAATCCATGCGCAACTGCAAAATCTATTTTTGGAAATGAAAATTTTGAAACAAGAGCGGACAACTCGCCTAGAAGAGCATGAGGAGGTATGGTGCATAAAATGCAAAGGTAAAGGGCATGACAAGGACCATTGTCCAGTCTTCGCAAACTACTTGGCGCGAGGAGGGCTGATGCCATTAAGACCGAAGGCATAAGCAGGACCAAGCGCAACACCTACATTATGGTGCGTGATTTGTCAAACAGGAAGAAAACATGCTATGGATAATTGTCATCTATTACAGAAGTATATGCGGATGTCCCAGAAATTGTTCTGCAATTTCTGCAAGTCGGTAGGCCATGATGAGTGCACCAGCAGAAGTTACGAGCTGATGATGGATCGGACTCCTACCTACATAGTACATAATGAAACATGAGCCCTCAATCCAAATGCAAGGATGGCGTGCGCTAGATTTCAGGGGCGCGAACGAGGTCGACGTGGAATGGGACCAAGAAGGGGTCACTGACAGCTAATTTGTTACAATTACGGAGGGCCAAGGCATTATGCTCATGATTGTACAAATCCGACGAGAGCATCATGTTTATATTGTACTCAGTTTGATTGTGAGATAGAGGACTACCCTACACTGATAGTGAAGCTGTGTGATAAAGGGATACTCCAACCTTTCCTAACCCAGAATTTGCAAATGATGAGAACTAAGTTGCGTGAAGAGGACTTGAATGTAAACATCGTGCTCCGAAGCGGTATCACGATAGGAGATGACAAAGGTAAGCAACCTGAAGAAAGTGCATGGGTTCACAAGGCTCCTACAAAGGAACCTGAATTTGATTTGGAGCATGCGAAGGAAACATTCATGGAAGCTAAGAAGAGCTTCACAGAGGCCTCCACTTTAGGTAGTAAGGATCAACCAGAGCTAGAGATGGATCCTTCAATGCTCACTACCTTTTGTATACATGTATGAAGTTGCTACACTATAGCAAAGCTGTGAAAGGACTGCAGGAGCTTGTCGTTAGGTGTGCTCGGTCGGGAGAACTGCGCGTAGTCTGGAAGCTCGGAAAGCACACATCGCGAACTGGAAGGGAAATGAGATTGAGTGCGCAAATCAAGGAGTATGAAATGGATCAAGTAATTATGGATCTAGGATCAGACATGAATGTGCTACCAAAGCAGACATGGGAGCACATGATCCAAGATGTCTTTGCTTATAGATGTATAGAAAATAATTACATGTAGAATTGCAACTTAACACCAAAAGGTGCACATAAGAAAAGAAGAAGTAAACACATGAAAGGCACAAAAATAAGACACTAAGGCTTGATAATGGAGTTCATCTAATTCAGACTATGTCTCTAGGCCTAGCTCAACAATGGGAAGGCCTTTCTTATTAAATGGCATGAAAGCAAAGAGAATTACAATCATCAAGCTGTCCACAAGAGGCTTATACCTCCAATCTGCATGATGGCCTATGAAATGCGTGCCTGAGATGGAGAGGTATGCAACACCAAAGCTTCTCGCAGCAATAAAAGGGGCTGGAGTATGTAAACTATCTAAAATGGACCAATATGTGCTCTCGGCCTCTGGCGAAACAGTGTGCTGCAACCAAAAAATGCCTCCTCCGTGATCTTCCATTGATCGTATTTTATAATGGATTCTTTGGACAAATCCCATCCAAATTAGGGCTTGTCTAGCTCATAACAGAGGCTGGTAGAGTGGAATGATCGGCGAGTGCAACCGCTTCTTTAAATGGTCTCCTTATTGTTGAAGCGATAAGACTTCAAAAATCCTGAAAAACACTGAAAATCCACCTCAAAACCATATACCAGGACCTCAAAAATCATTAAATCAACCTTATTTTCCCTATCTGGTCTGCGCTGAGGTCGCAAATTGGCATATTGGGGGTGTCCCTATCCTTGTTATCGAGAATGACCGACCGGTGATTGTCGATGACTGATATCGGTGTCGGTTGATCGTGTTGGCATCTCACACATATATCGCCCCGGGTGTCTGATAATGGTTCCGTTGATCTGATTAATCACTGACCACACCCTGCCACCGCTGATATACAGATATGTAAAACCTACCATCCGGTTGCCTCCGATTTGCCGATCCGATCTGGTCGAAGATCGGTGATAAGGGGTTCCACTGCTCCTCACTTAAGTCCACCTTTATGCAACCTCGATTGTGATTTGGCCTTAAAGGCTTAAGACCAATTTTCAAAGGAAAATCCTCATTTTATTAAGGACTAAAGCATCCTTCTTTGTGCGATAACTTCATCATCCGGACTCAGATTGAAGTACCATTTGCGCTGTTGGAATCAGGAAGATGAGATCTTTGCTTTGTTCCTGAGTTGAATTCATTCTGTTCACTTTTATTTCTTAGTTTTTCCATGCCATTGTAACTGAAGATCCACTTGGATCAATCCTCCCCATTGAGGAGCTTTTGGACCGCCAAAAGCTTTTCATTAGTCAATTGGCAAGTGGTGGAATTTTTCCCTCACTTTCTCTTTCTCCAACCATCTGGCCTTGCTGGGATGCATTCGCTTGATGTCTTCAGGCAACTCATTGAGATACTGGTGCAAAATCATCGACGGTAGGAACTGTGCCCACCTCGTCAGTGTCCATGATCAAAGGTGGTTCATACAGCTTCAGGTTCTCCACATTCACTACTGAGTACATCTACATATATACCAGCAAGTCAGACGAAAGGCATTGTTCCCAATCTTCTCCAATATGGTGAATGGTCCATACTGGATTGGCCGCAACTTCTTTCCTTCTCCCTTTATCTTGTCTTTCCTGATGTGGAACCACATCTTGTCGCTCCCTTGGAATTGATGGTTGACTCGATGTTTATCATGTTGAGCCTTATAACGGGCTTGAATTTTTTCCAACTACTCTTTCACTTCTTGGTGAATCAATTGGATTTGTCGAATGAATTGCTGAGCTTTGTCTCTATCATTACATCCACTTAAGCCATCCTCCCTTCCAAAGGCCATATCAAAAGGGTCCTTTGGCAGGTAACCAAAACATGTCTCAAATGGTGAATGCTGCATCGATGAATGCACTACTCGGTTGTAGGAATGTTGTACATAGGGGAAATGTTCATCCCATAACTTGGGATGTTTCCCACAATAACCTCGTAATAAGTATACCACGGTATAGTTAACCACCTCTGTCTATATGTCGGTCTATGGGTGAAATGTTGTGCTTCTCTCTAGTTTGGTGTCCATCATCCTCCACAAGCTCGTCCAAAACTCCCCAAGGAAGTGAGAATCTCGATCTGACACAATTGATGTGGGTAATCCAAATTGGACCCAAACATGGTGAAAGAAAAGAGAAGCAGTTTGCTCTGCAGTAATCTTCCTTTTACAAGGCATAAGAATACACATTTTGCTAAAACAGTCAACGACAACATACAAATAGTCATGACCCTTCCTAGACAAAGGTAATCCTCCTACAAAGTCCATTGACACACTTTCCCATGGACAACTCAGAATAGGGAGTGGTGTGTAGAGCCCAAGTTTTCTATTAGAGGGCTTTGAAACAGAACACATCACACAACCCTTTACATAGTGAGTCACAATGTTTTTCATATGAGGCCAAAAACAAAATATTTGTACATGACATAAAGTCTTCTCGACACCAAAGTGTCCAGACACAAGAGAGGTGTGGGCCTCTTGAATTACATGCACTCTTTCTCCTGTGGGATTACACAATTTTCCAAGGTGATACAACAATTTCCCCTGCAAGTGATAGTTGTCCACCTATGAAACATCGGTTAGTTTTGCATAAACCTCCTTAAAGTCATCATCATTAGCATATTGTTCAACATAAATTTCAAAAGACAACAAAGCATTATGCAAAATAACAAAAGCAGAACTAGGAGGGTGAGATAGCATATCGATCACTTGTTTGCTAGTGCCCTTCTAATACTTTATTACCAGATGAAACTTTTGAAGAAAGCCCATCCACTTGAAATGACGAGTTTGCTGCAACTTGGTTTGTGACTGAAGGTACTGCAAGGGCTAATGATCTGTATGGATGATGGTCTCCTTGCCAATCAAGTAGTGTTTCCACTTTTTCACACTCTGTACCAAGGCATAAAACTCCTTGTCATAGGTGGGATAGTTTATCACATCTTGAGAAAACTTCTCAAAATGGTAACAAATTTGCTTCTTTTGCTACATTAGTATAGCTCCCATGGCATAACTGCTAGCATCGGTTTCAATCTCAAATAGCTGTTGAAGATCAGGTAATGCTAAGACTGGCGCGGTGCTAATTTTTTCCTTCAATGTTTCGAAGGAATTCTACTGTCTTCCTCTCCATTGGAAGACCTATTTCACACTTGTCAATGTGTTCAAATGTGTTGCAATAACAAAAAAATTAGCAATAAATCTCCTCCAATACTGGACTACACCTAGAAAGCTATGGACCTCTGTTACACTAGTAGGCTTAGGCCAATTCACAATTGCTTCTACTTTAGCAGGATCAATTTTTAACTGATGATGACCAATAATATGACCTAGGTAACCCAAAGAGGTTTTCCCAAACTCACACTTTGACAATTTTACAAAGAGTTTTTCCTTTTTCAGCATATCAAGCACTTTCTTTACATGACTCACATGTTCAAACTAATTCGTGCTAAAAACTAGTATATGATCTAAATATACAAGAACAAACTCATCAAGGAAAGGATGAAATATATTATTCATAACCCGCATAAAGGTGGCTGGAGCATTGCAAAACTTGAATGGCATCACCATCCATTCGAATAGCCCATGCTTGGTTTTGAAAGCGGTTTTCCACACGTCCTGCTCCGCAATTCAGACCTAGTGATAGCCACTACACAAATCCAACTTTGTGAAATATACAACATTCTTTAGTTGATCTAATAAATCATCTATGCATGGGAGGGGATAGTGATTTTTCATCGATATTTTGTTGAGCGTGTGGTAGTCCATGCACGTCCTCCAGCTTTCATCCTTTTTGGGCACTAGAACAATTGGTGAACCACATGGAGAGGAGATCGACTTGATTACGCCTTGGTCCAACAATTCCTACACTTGCCTCTTGATCTCCTCCATTTCAACTACTGACATCCTGTACATGCCGATATTTGGTAGAGGGGTGTCACGCAATAGGTGGATTTTGTGTTGGGTTTCCCTCTTCAGAGGTAGTCCTTGTGGCTCCTGAAACAGTTCATTATAATCAGAAATCAGTTGCATTAATTCCTGTTTATGCTTCCCATCGCAGCCCTGGAACGCGTCAGTGAATTCGGCCTCCTTCTCCCTTACGACCATAAGCATGCATGTTTTACTAGAATTCACCAGTCATTTCATCTGCCCGACGCTTACGAGGTTGGCATTAATCTTATTTTCATGAGCCCGCACTATGTATTGTACCCCATCCTTGGTGATGTGATATTTATTCTCATGGCAGAAAAAAGACTGCTTTCCTATCATATAGGTATGGGCTTCCTAATAACATGCCGAAGATATCCAGTGGGATTACATCCATTTCTACTTCATCTACCAAGTTAGATGCGATCACAAATTTTACCTTGCACTGCTGCGTTACATTCAATTTAGCTTTATCATGTATCCATCCCAACGGGTAAGGCTGTGGGGTGCAGTTTTGCTTCTAATCCAAGCTTCTTTACCATGGATTTTGCAATTAGATTTGCTTGGGACAAAGTATCAAACAGAGTTTCCACTTTGGTGTGATTTACTACAACTCTGATATGAAATAATTCAATTCATTTTTCTATCATTTGAAAGCGACTCATCTACAGAACTGGTGCTTTCATGTGATTTAGAATCAATAGGAGGTGTAAGGGTACCTTTTGTTCCTACTACTATGACCAACGCTTCATCTCTTGAATCTGATCCAAGGTCTTGCTATGCCACTGCCACTATTTTCTTCCTCCCTTTTCATCCATACTTCTTTGGATGCTTTTCAGGGTGCTACTTCCAATAGTGATCATCACCGTGGCCTTATTTCTTGCAATGATTTTAATAAGGCCATTGTCCCTCTTTGGTTGTTGCTATTTTCTTCTCCTTCCATTTCCATTTCACTTTGGATTTGCCACTGGGAGGTTTGAACGGAAATTTTCTGGACTGGTCCTCTCTTTTATTCTTGCCCCTGTTCTCAATATGAATTGCTTTCACACTAGCTGCGTCAATAGTGGTTGGTTCAAACAACAATAATGAATTCTGAATATAACTATGCAGTGAGCCAATATACTTAGTTACAACTTCAGGTGTATCTAGTGCAATACCCAAATTCAATGCTTGCTTCCTAAATTCATCTGTAAAACTCTGAACATCCTGCCCTTTGCCTTGCCTTAAGTATTGCCAATTCATCAAAGCTTTCTATTTGTATCCTAAGGGATAAAATTGTTCCTTTAACACAGAAGTAAAAGTAGACCATGAGGAAAAGAGCTTACCCACATTATTACTGCTCTATAATTTGCCCTCCCACCAAATGAGAGTTGTGTTTCCCACCCGTAGAGAGGCCAGTTGGATTTTCACCTCATCCTTTACGATTTGCTGAATCTTATAGTATAGCTCAATTTGCCGGATCCAATTGTTAAGCTTTTATGCGTTACTTTCACCATTAAACACAAGAAGATCAAATTTAACATCTAATTTAAAAAAAGGTTTCTTAGATGCATCCTTTGGATTTCTTTGATTATGGTGGTGAGAGGAAGAACCTTCACTCCTATAAGGAGAAGGAGGGGGGTCTTCTCCACCATTCCCATTTGCTGAACCTTGTCCTTCTGGGTTCCTCTCATCTGCTTTTTCCAGTCTTATAACTAGCTAACTGATATTTTCTTCCATTGAATAGAAAGTCTTTCTGAAATTGTGCTCCTCTTCAATACGAGCTTCCTCTTTAGCCATGTTTCTTCTCCGAGGTGCACGCCTTGCCTCTGGATCGAAAGGTTACAGATTAACTTTGCCTCTTTGAAGCCTGCCTCTTGTTCGCATGCAAACATGCAATTCACATCTAAAAGGCCCTACTCTGATACCACTTGATCCAGGATGTTTTCGCTTATAGATGTATAGAAAAGAATTACATGTAAAATTGAAGCTTAACACAAAAAGGTGCACATAAGAAAAGAATAAGTAAACACATAAAAGGCACAAAAAGAAGACACCAAGGCTTGATAATGGAGTTTTTCCAATTCGGACTACGTCTCCAGGCCCAGCTCAACAATGGGGAGGCCTTTCTTATTAAATGGCATGAAAGCGAAGAGAATTACATTGATAAAGTTGTCCACAAGAGGCTTATACCTCCAATCTGCATGATGGCCTGTAAAATGGATACTTGGCATGGGGAGGTGTGCAGCACCAAAGCTTCCCATAGCAATAAAATGGGTTGAAGTATGTAAACTATCCAAAATAGACCAATATGTGCTCTCGGCCTTTGGCAAAATAGCGTGCTGCAACCAAAAAATGCCTTCCCCATGCTCTTCCATTGATTGTGTTTTATAATTGATTATTTGGATAGAATCCCATCCAAATCGAGGCTTGTATGGCTCATAATAGAGGCTGATAGAGTGGAATTATCGACAGGCACAACCGCTTATTTAAATGGTCTCCTTGTCATTGAAGCGATAAGCCTTCAAAAATCCCAAAAAACACTGAAAATCTGCCTCAAAACCATATACCGGGACCTCAAAAATCATTAAATCAGGTTTATTTTCCCTATCGGGTCTGCATTGAGGTCACAAATCGACATATCGGGGGTGTCCCTATCCTGGTTATCGGGAATGACTGACCGCCAATCACCAATCGTTGATATCAGCATTCGCAGATCGCATTGGCAACCCACATATATTGCCCTAGGTGTCTGATAATTGTTCCGCTGATCTGATTAATCACCAATTGCACCCTGCCACCACTGATATACATATATGTAAGACCTCTGATTTGGTTACCTTCGATTCACCGATCCAATCTGATCAGAGATCGGCAATCGAGGGTTCCACTGCTCCTCGCTTAAGTCCACCTTTATGCAACCTTCGATTGCAATTTGGCCTTAAAGGCTTAAGACCCATTTTCAAAGGAAAATCCTCATTTTCTTAAGGATTAAAGCATCCTTCTTTGTGCGATAACTTCATCATTTGGACTCAGATTGAAATACCATTTGTGTCATTGGAATTAGGAAGACAAGACCTCCACTCTGGTCCTGATTTGACTTCATTCTAATCACTTTGATTTCTGAGTTTATCCATGCCATTGTATCTAAAGATCCACTTGGATCAATGCATGGTTAGACCTGCATTGCAATGGTCCTTGATTCAATTGTGAATGGCAAACCAGCAGAAGATCCTAACAATGGTAAGATTGTAGGGAATAATGGTAGACATCGAAGGTGTGAGTGTGATTGTAGATTTCAAAGTGATAGAGATTATCGATGACAGAAATACATATCCCACACTACTGGGAATCGATTGGGCCACTTATATGAATGGAGTGATAAATCTAAAGAAGCGCAAAATGATTTTTGAGAAAAAGTCACTACACGTAGTGGTACCTTTAGACCCTGCGGAAGGATTGCGTTACAGAATGCCAGTGCATGACGAAAAAAGCGATGGCGAGCTAGATTGTATCTATAAGATAACCACTTGGGAACAGGAATGGGTGAATCCTACAGTGGATGGCCAGATTTCGTGGGAGCGCGAAATCTCCTACACATCAGATTCAGATGAGGAAACAAAACGATGGCAGAATCGGTTACATGAGGTAACCACGCTCATTTGCAACATGATGGTAAGATCACTACACTACGTAACAACAGAGGTGAGGGATCTACCTATGTATGATGAGTTCACAACTATGGATGAATTCCTATAGAAATTTGAAAGAGAAGTGCCATAATGGCAGTGGTTTGATGCTCTAAAATGGGAATTGCGTGCTACGCCCACAAGGTGGTGGGGTACGCATCAGAGAAGCTTTGAGGACTGGTGCGAATGCCGAAAGATGAGGCACTTATGATTTTGGGAAGCCTTAGATGTGGATGGACGAAACATCCTGCATGCCCACCTTTCCAGATGGGTACAGGCGTATAGTACGTGGCCTGCACGAACGCACACCGCTATCATGATAAGAAATAGGAACAACAAGTAGAAGTAGGCAAGGCAAGTGCATGAACGACGAAGTATGATAAGACCTAGATTACTGAAAATCACACAAGGGGAAGCCTTTGATAAGGTGTGCAAGGTGTTGAACAGGGTCCATAATGTGAGACACACCAACTGGGACCTGCGTGTACTAGTGTTGTATGGGCTTATAGGACCATGTGTAAAACTCTGACCGTGCAAGTGCTTACGAAGCTGATGTATGAAGCAGGGGCTGAAATCCCTATGGAGCATGTGAAGCCGAGTCTGTGCCTAACATCACCCATAGATATGACAGTCCGTGCAGACTAGAATGAAGAAATCACACAGCTATGGGAAACAAAACATATAAGACTTGAGGAAGAAATCCAACGAGGAAACTTTAGACTTCACGAACTTGAAAAAGACTAGGTATGGCTAAGGGAGAAAAGTAATTTAATGAACGCAGAGGTCAAGAAACTAGAAATCAAAATAAAGGAAGCAATTCTTGTCGAAAAACCGAGGATGGTGAGGCAAGGTGTGTATGGTCATACTAACAAATTGGAAATCTATCGGTGTAAACTGGTTAATTTGCTGCCTTGCCTTGGACCGCATATCGCCAAACATAGTGACCAGGGTAGCACATTGCAAATAGTAGAGTGCACGATGCCAATCAACACAATGAAATATGAGGATTCTCTGCGAACCATGGTGGAGGACAGGATGGAACCCCGCACGGGTGGTGTGACCACCTGAGTAGCTGTAGGAAGAACAGTCTTAGTTCTCCAGGTAGTTTAAAGGTAGTGTAGGACTATAAAATATTCTACCTGGAGCTGCGTGATAGTGGAAATGTGAACAAAATCAGAACATCATAAGGTTCGTGACTATGCATGGGGGCCTGCGCTGCCGTGCGGGTCGGCTGGAAAGTGACTGTTGGTGTCACTATTCATGATGGGATGTTCGAGTTGAGGCCAAATGGAGTGAGTGGTGGGCATTTAGGACATGAGTTATGGGCAATATTTGGGAACATCTACCGCCAAGAGAGCATTAATGGCCCAAAATTGGGGGGAACGGTCGAATTCAAATTTGAAAGGCACTATAAAATTCAAAGGGCTTGCCAGTGAACAACACTTGGTCATTTGAGAATTGAGCACTTGAGCAAAGCACAAAGCATTGAGAGCTGAGTGAAAATTGAGCCCCTAAGTTCACGAGAGACAATATACAACCTAGAGATGATGATAACCACTAAGGATGGGTTGGGAATTGAAGAGGTAACTGCCGATGAGTCCGCACATAGCAAATGGTAGAGGATGTTCCAGAAGGTGTTGGGATTGTGACAAAAATCCCCAAATCACCGTGAACACCGAGGCCCAAGAAGGATAAATAGGTAATGGGTCTAGTACGCATGTACCTTAGGAATCTGCGGCACAGCAAACTAACCATGGAAGAGAAGGGGAAAGCAGTTACAATAGAAATAGATGAGGAAGAAGAAGACTTACAAGGCCTGATTGCTGCAGAAGAAGAAGAAGAAGAAGTGGAGGAGGATATCCAATCATTCTGCTCTACAATAAAACTACTAGTGTATGTCCCTCCATGTAAAAGGAAAACCAAAGAGCTGAAGAACCTAGATGAAACGAAAAGCTCACTCTAGAGCCCGCTCCTCCCCGACGGCATTGTTTTTTAGGGTAGGCACCTAGGCCATGTACCAACCATGAAATTTTAAGATTGGTACCTCGCTGACAGTGAGAAGTTCACACACCTAGAGACCGGAACTTAATCAAGCAGAACATCGAGGGGGCAGTGATCACGTTAGAGCCATGGAAATGGCCGTGCAGTGTAGAAAAGGCTGGGTTGCTGCACTTGTTAGGGATACCACATTTCCACCATGCGCCCATCACCATTTTCATCATCAGGCAACTACTTTGCCTGATGAGGTCCTCATGAATTTGCAGGAGGACCCCATCATCCAATGCTTGGAAAGAGAGCCGCGTGAACTCTAGTAGCAATACGACAGTGTCAGAGGGACTATGCAGATGGTAGTCCTCACTCAGCGGCTTGCGAGGATGGAGCAATCCAAGGCATTAAAGGAGCAGGTGGATGCAACACATCATAAGCAAGCAGTTCTCAAAGCATGCGTTCAGCCATGGATTGACGAGGCCTTCACAATCATGGTGAATATTGAAGGGAAGCTTGTGCACATTTAGGGGATGTAGGTGTAGATGCATGGCAACGCACTAGACATAGAGGTCAAAGAGGAATGGATGCAACAAGTCCAACAAGCAACAACTTAGTGCATTGTGGACATGAGGACCATTCGAGACCAGTTGGAGGGACTCCACGCCAAGATCACCATGTAGATAGAGTGATTTGAGGGTGAGTCATGATGTTTGTGTTGGGGGCCTGTTTGGCATCAAATCCCCCCACAACATGTTTTAGGGCTCAAAGCCCAAGTTTTGAGTGATATTATTGTAAAGCTCTGCGAATTGTGGGCGCAGAATGTATGTTAGAGTCATAGGGCTGTCCACCTTAAGTTTGAATGTAATGTCAGCCTACCCATGGTCCATGGACCATGGGATTGTATAAATAGAGAAAATCTCTAAGTGTAAAAGATAGTTAAGTAAGTAAGAGAAAATTATGAGATAGAAGTAGAGAGGAAGTGTCTAAGTGTATCTTGGGTCATAGAGTAGGAGAAGGCTCTGTAGCTGAGTGCGCAGAGGCATAGTAGAGTCCGTAGCTGAGTGTGCAGACCCCTGCAGCTGAGTGTGCAAGGCGGAGTCAAGTCTATAACCGAAGGAAGAGAATAATAAAGAGAATTGTTATTTGAATTACATGTATCTATCTTGGGTTATTATCTATTGAATATGAATTTCAATTATACTATTTATTTATTGCACGCACATGTATGAATGATTTATATTTCTAAGTATACTTTTCACATGACAGTAAGCTAAGTTAATTAACTAATATTGGGTTACTAGTAAGGACTTGAGTAATAACATTGTTTGACCCTAAAGTAGGGCTACGAGAAGGCAGTACCTCAGGCTGCGATGTATAGGGAAGTGTGCATAACAACCTGCACAACTGCGGACCATTTGAAACCATCAGACATATCCACGGTGTGAAAACCCTGTTCTAGCACCCTCCCATACTAATTCAGGTGAGACCTCAGTCCGCACTCCACGAACTGTTGCTGAAAGGGCCAGTAGTACCAAGATTTGTTTGGCTAAATCATCTCCGAACCTCGGTCAGGCCCCAACAAGCCAACATTGATCATACTCAGCACATGCTGCTCTTGAGCCTGAAGTTTTGTAATCACACATGATTTCAAGGTGCAAAGGGATTCACTTGGAAGCACGGACAAGTTCAACCCAACCTTCTTGAGAGCACTGACACTATCCCTGTTAGCTTCCGCTTCGGTATGTAGAGCTCCATCCAGTGGTGCAATAGATCGGGGATCTAAGGAGCAGACCATCTCCACTACTTCAGAGGTCCCTGGAGAGAAACTAGTCGATGTTGCACTGCCTCTCCCTACACCAGTCTACAGTTGTGTAGTTTGGATCTACAGCTTGCGCAGACCCATCTGAATGGAAACCAAGGCTTTCTTCTACTGCTACTCAAACTGCTGTAGCAGCTCTGTAGTCACATCCCTTACTTTATCTCTGATGTCGTCCAAGTCACCGTCTATCAAGGTGATCAGGTCGAGCGATGATTTACTGGCCTTAGAATTCTTTCACGACCCTTCTTTCTCCTGATCCCGAGTGCACTTTATCCAGAACAGAGTAGTCTCCTAGTCTCCACCACCCTATTCCAATTGCTTCTCTTCATCCTTTGTTTACGTTGAAGGGGACCTATGACTTTTTTCAGAGTCATGCTCTTCCTCCCCTTCCTTCTCTTCGGCCTACCCCTTTGCAGTGTGCTATGCTCTGGATTTTTCCTCATCCTCCATTTTCCTCCTCTCATCCAACTGTTGCATCTTCAACCGGGCCTCTACCTTCTTCTGGTTTATTGTAGACTTATTGGACCTAGCTGAAAAATCTGAGGTTGTGCACCACTCTACTGGCCAACACTCAAAGACTGCTGCGATTGTATCATCTCTTGCAAGGTATGAGAGATCATACCACTTCTTCTTAGGTTCCTTCCATGCCCGGATGGAGACACAGTGGAAGTTTGCTTTGACCTCCACATAGCCCAAGAATTTCTCAAAGACAGTTGGTGATAGCCACGACTTGCATTTATCACGACGCGGATGCTTGCCTTCATCAAAACCCAAAATATCTTACTATCCTTGACCTTCTCAGTGTCCTTTAGGGCCGAGAGCAAAGCGAGCTTCACTGCTTCTAGCAGATCTGATGCAATCGGAGGAAACTGAATGTCCTCCAATAATTCCTACATGACTAAAGAGATTGATAGCAAAAGCCATGTGTAATGGAGGGTCTTACTCTGGTCTTCGACTTCTCTGTAGTTCAGGAGGAACTCGTTGTAGAGGTAACACACCCAATTAAATTGTACGCCTTCCACACACTAGGATGCTAATGACACAACTGGTGCCGACACTTCATCTGCACGGCACTTCCTCATTATTTTCCTAGCTAAGATCTGGGTGGCTACCTTAACCGCGGGGTTGGGTGTGCTGAAAATTGAGTAGCCATGTGGTTTCTTGACAAGCTTAAACTTATCCTTCATTCTCTCTGTGAGGTCACGTTTGCCCACCTTTCTACCAATGCCTTGGCCAGATTCATCCCTGAGTGTGGTAGCAATGTGATCCTATGGATCAGTATATTGGTGATTGGTATCAATTCTCCTAACCACAGGGACCCTTCATGCACCAAGCGTAGCAATTGTTTGATCACTATCAAAGTTATGGGTGCGCGATTGTAATGAGGTACCCATAGCAGGTTCAACAGTCCTACCTTGTCCACCCCTCTAATCCTCTGCCTCAGCTCAAGCACGACGACACCATAATCTTTATAGAAGACACGAGTCATAAATGTATCAGTCGCAAAGTGGGGGAACTGCTCGGTATCCACCAAGTCCCAATCCTCTAACTTCAGATGTGCCACACACGCCAAGCACGGACCTTTGAATGTGATCTGGTTTGGCAACAACGGTCTGTTAAGTAAAAAATTTCCCTTATCTAGGCCCTTCGAGACCTTCACCTTGCCTTGGCATGGAGGGATGTATTATGGTAACTTGGAAATAGGGTCTACCCCCTCAATATCGATATCCTCTGCACCCATACCAGTGTCTTCCACTCCCTCATTGGATTCTAGGTTTACTACCTTGCCTTTCTCCTGCATGGTAGGCTTATATTTCTTCTGGTGCTTCCTTAGCAACTCGCGCATGACTGTGTCACTTTCTGCTTGTCTTTCTTTGTCTTAGGCCCCCCTTTTGTTGGCATAGGCCTCAGCCTAGGCGACCTCAATGACTTTGACACTTCTACAGGTGCTTCTATAGTTACGACCTCAGGGGAAGCTCCCTCAAAGGCCATCAATCCTATGACACTTGCGGTTTCCATGGGCAACGACATGAGGCTAGTAAGGAGCTCCCAAGTTTCCTTAGGAAATCTGTCAAACACTGAACTGGCCACCAAAGCCTCAAAACTCTCAGGGTTCATGTGGAACTAATATCTCAACACCTCAATTGTCAAAATGCAAAGTGTTTCTTGTTGGGCGGCCATTTGTAATTTATAGGAAAATTTGAATTCGAATATGACCATTCCCTCAAAAATCCGTTCGTAAATGCTAGATTGGTGGCAAATTTTCAAAGATGTTTTATTTAAATTCGGCCTTAAATGTTGCCCCCCCTGGTCCTCTTAGCCATTTTCCCACTATCAAATCATGAATAGTGACTGTAACGGTCACTTTCTAGCTGCCCTACATGGTTTCTCCTCCTATAGTGCATCTCCCCTCACACTTCTGCTGATACTGTGGTATTCCCCTTTTCCGCGTAGTCCCCCCCTTGCGCAGTCCCATGTCACGTAGCTCTATAACTTGGGAAATGTATGTTATAGTCCCACACCTCCTTTTAGCTACCTGGAGTGCTAAGACTGTGCTTCCTCCATATAGTCATCTGGCTAGATCCTCAGTGTATGGCTTCAAGTGACTACCATTTACCTTCCCTGGAAATGGATCTCCATTAAACTTCAGTAGTTGAACTGCTCCACCATTGGTAATTTCCTCGATGACATAGGGCCCCACCCAATGCATCCGAAATTTTCCTGGAAATTTATCAAACCTGTCGTCATATAATAACACTAAATTATTTACCTTGAAGGTGCACAGTTTGATGTGTCGATCATGCCATGCCTTTTTGCACTCCTTTTGAACTTTCTGATGGAATACAGCTAAAAACCTATCCTCTTCCAGCTCTGTTAGATGCGCGAGCCTCTCTTCTAGGGCTCTACTATAGGTCATTCATGTGAATGCTACTATGCATAGACTAGGTACAATGTACTCCATGGGCATCATAACTTCTATGCCATAAACCATCCTGAAAGGTGTTTTTCAAGTCAACTTTTGCAAGTCATTCTATCAGCCCATAGCACTACAGGTATGTGCACATCCTAGTCATTTCTTTGTGCATTGCAAACCTTCATCAGCACGTTCTCCAATATCATATTAAATGCTTCAACCGTCCCATTATCCTATGAGTGATACAACATACCCTTTTGGTGATAAACCTGGAATTCCTCTATCATCATGCTGATCCTCTCATTAAGGAAATCCATATTGTGATCGCTCATCAAAATATATGAGCAACCAAACCTAGTCAGTAGATACTCAAAGATGAAATTTTCTACTATTTCCCCTGTACAGTCCTTCATAAAGCTACGCCTCCACCCATCTGGTCAAATACTAAATCGCGGTGATGATATACCGCACACCTGTCTTCTTTCCTCGAGGCTGAATTGGTCCTACAAAATCAGTCGCCCACTTCTCAAATGGCTGTAATGACAGTTGTGGATTCAAAGGCATCTCATCCCTTCGCGATGGCCTGCCCATCCTCTAACATGCATCACATGCCTTACAATAAGCCTTGGAACCCTTATGAAGCATCGACCACCTACGTTGTTTCTTTTCCTACATAATTTCATCCCACAGCTCCTTCATGAGCTTCAGCGAGGATGCTGCTTCATTGAAACTCAGGCACATAACATCATAGTATTTCATCCAAGCCAATTTTATATAATTTCCCTGCAATGACATAAAATTCTGTTGTGCGCACCACCAACTCCTTCTTTTTTTCACTAGTATACACCTCTAGAGCCATTCCTGTTGTCAGGAAGTGTATGATATCTGCAAAGTGATTGTCCACGACACACACTACAAAGAGTTTTGCATCAGGTAGTCCTTCCTCCAAATTAATAGGCTCCTCTCATGTTTCAATGCATGATAGATGATACGGTCCAACATTCAATCATCCTAGCTTCACAATAACTTCAAAATCATATTCTTGAAACAACAACACCCATATGCACATCTTCCCCCCTAACACAGGCCTGTTAACCAAGTACTTCAATGCAGAATGGTCTCTATAAAGTGTTTACTTAGCAAGCAGTGTCTAAACTTCTAGAGTGCGTACACCATAGCCAAACCTTCACACTCTATCATTGAATAGTTCTTCTCAGCTTTAGACAACTTCCTACATGCAAATGATATGGGGTGATCCAACTCTCCCTCACCAGCTTATGTCAATATTACCCCGAGCGCAATACATGACACATCCACATGGACATGAAATTCCTTCTTCCAATCCGGGAAGACTAGGATCAACGTGGTGACCATCTTTTCCTTTAACACATCTAAGCTTTGCTGACACTCTTCATTCCAAAAAAATGTAGCATCCTTCTTTAGCAGCTTCTCCATCGACGCGGAATCTGGGCATAACTCTTAATGAACTTTCTATAGTATTGCGTATGCCCCAACATTGCGTGTCACTGTTTCACACTTCTTGGTGCCTCTAAATTAATTATAACTACTATCTTAGCTAGGTCGACCATTAATCCTTGTCTGCACACCACATGGCCCAGCAAGATTCTGAAAGGAACATAGAACTAACATTTCTTCAAATTGAGCATCATCTGATACCTCCGTGATCCAAAATGGATTCCATTTTACCTCTGGACCAAAGTCTTCAAATTTAGTTGAAAGTTGAATCCAATTGAAGTTTCGTCAACATGATTCCAATGGTGCGAACGTTGCATAAATCCGAGGCTGGATGAAGAAGTTAAGGCCAGTCAAAGTTTCAAGGCAAACCAGGGCAAAAGAGGAAAAGTCAAAATTCAAAGGAAAGTCAAAGTCAACAGGTCAATGGTCAATGCTTACATCAGTAAAACACGTGTCATCCTGGGAATGTTCCATATGTCTTGGATGACATCAGAAAAGAAGGTGACGTGGTAATTTCTTATTGGTTCACATGGGCCAATCTAGTGCTGACACGTGGTAGCTCGGATTTTCCCAATGTTATCATGAATCCCAAAATTTTGGGGGTTAGGGAGGATCGAACCCTTGACCTCCTAGAAAGGCTAAGACTTTGCTGGATTCCACTCACCGGATGAGCTATGTTATCACTTGCTTGTAATAGTGTAGATATGGTATTTATGGTGGATAGGTGTTAACCACCGGAAAAGGGCTGGCCGGTTGGGGTCAACCCCATGACCACTGGTCCCTTAACATTTGTTGTATATCGTAACCGCTGAACCACTCACAATACTCACAAACTATATGAATATATGTGTCCACCATACAAGTCATATGTCATATATTATATCATAACACACACACACACACACACACACACACACACACATCACATCTTAGTATATATATATATTATATATAATATAACCATATATTTTCCATGTAAAACACCGGAATTTCAGGCAAGGGTTTTGACCCGCCGACCTCCTCTTATATATACCAACGCCTTAACACAAGTTTGGTAACCAATATACCAAGCGGTGGAGCTTGGTATTCAAGCCACCTAACTTATATTTAAGTTTATGTAGGTGTCGAACCTGCCATACCATAGTGCGCATCCCGAAAGCAGTTTTTAATTGTAGAGAGTAGTTTTTTCACAGGAAGAGGCAGTTTTTGCAGGTACAAAGGTGGTTTTTGACTTTCCAAGGGGTGTGGATGTCACTGTGGTCAAATATGGTCAATTTTATACTTGTTTGACTTGAAATTTTGAGCTGGATGCAGTGGTGATGTCCATTTTATGATTTGAGACTCTATTTTCAAGCTCATACCTGTAACAGCATTTTGAAGACAAAATAAAGAGGTCAGCACTAGAAGTGAAAGGACCAGGAGACGTAGGTAGAAAGTATGGTGAACTCCTTTATTAAATTTGGTTGTGTTGATGTGTTTAAATTTCTTTTCAATTTGCTTATATGTTTATGTTGTTCACGATCTTTTTGATCTATTGCATTAAGTAACATGAGCGAATTCACACATAGTCTATAATACCTTTTTCATTAATGGATCAAGTGGTATTAGAGCATCAAGGTTTTTAAGGTTTGACAAGTTTGTGTGAAGATTTGGATGCTTACTAGGTTGAGGCTCAAATGAGGTGAAGGACAGCTTGTTGAGGTGAATCCAGAGATTGGAAGGCTCTTTTCACAAAGAAGGATGGTAGATGAAACTCCACTTGGGTCAGAATCCCAATTCTTGGATAGTTTCATGACTATACATGCCATGGTGGAAGAGATGTATCATGAGTTTAAAAAGGGTAAAGGTGAAGGCATTTCATCACCTAAACCAGACAAAGGAGCTGAGGAACCTTTTATTTTTACTCCTCCAAATAAAGAAGATAAAGGAAAAGGAGAAAAGCCCCCTCCATCTCCTCCATCATCACGATCATCATCATCACCATCGTCTTCTTCTCATAAAACTAGTTCTTCTAAGAATAAGAAAAAGAAAGTCTCTTTGATCAAATTATATGTAAAATTTGATTTGCCAATTTATGATGGAGAACTTAATTTTGAAATGCTTGATAATTGGATAAGGCAAATTGATGTATATTGGAGGGTGCAGAAAGTTGATTCAGAAAGAAAGAAGATCCAGCTTGCTAGCCTTCAACTTGGAGGAACTGCACTTTTATGGTGGGAAGGCAAGACACAAGCAGATCTCCAAAAGCATGGTAAAATCATTTCAACTTGGAATGAATTTGCTTATGCTATTAAAAATCAATTTTATCCATTGGCTTATATGCAACAAGCAATGATGAGTTGGAAAACACTACATCAATTACAAGGTCAAAGTGTTCAAAGTTATAGTCAGGAATTTCGTAAGAGAGCTTTAACATTAGGCATATCATTGCACTCACCAGAGACATTGTTGAAATACATAGGTGGTCTTCATAGTTATTTGAGGCATAACATACTTATGTTTAATCCAACTAGCTTAGATGATGTATCTGTTCAAGCAACTAATCTAGAAGCTAGAGGTAAAAATGTAACCCAAGATGTTGGGAAATCATCCAAACCTATTGAAAGCAAGAATAAAGGCAAGAAGAAAATTAAGTGGAAGGAGAAGAAATCAAACAATGTGAAGAGAGATAAACCTTCATGCACTTATTGTAAGAAGGAATGACATGATGCAGCACACTACTAGTCTTTGCATCCAGAATTGAAGCCTAAGAAGTTTGGGGGTAAAGAGCGAAAGAATGTTGCTGCTATTCAAAAGGACTTGGGATTAGATTTAGGTGATGAGACAACGGTTATAGCTACATGTATAAAAGGTAAAGATTCTAAAAAATCTACATGTACTTCTTTGCATTATGTTGATAATGATAATGATGATAAGAAAAGAAATGAGCTATTTCACATAGGAGTCATTTCGAAGCATACTAAAATTGATACTTTATTTGATAGTGGGTCACAAGTTAATTTGATTTCTAAAAAAATTCTAAAGAAGTTGGGTCTAGAAGTAAAAAATCATAAAAAGCCATATAAATTAGGTTGGGTGTGTGATAAAACTAAGCTACAAGTTACGAGATAGTGTAAACTTCATTTTGCTATTGGGTCAAATTTTGTAGATGAGGTTGAGTTAGACATAGTCCCATTGGATATATGTGGAATTATTTTAGGAAGTCCATACTTTTACGATATAAATGCTATTTTCTATGGAACTAAAAATAAGTATCAACTCACTAAGGATGGAATTGAATATATTGTAAGGTCTCATAAACTCAAAGATAATTTCTCTCTCATAAATTCACGATAGATGAAAAGAATTGTAAATGCAAGCAAACAATTTTTACTTATGATTGTAAAATCAAAGGATAATGATAAATCTGATGCATTCCAAGGCTGTAATCCTAAACAGAAAGTAGATCTAGTTAAAGTTGTTTTTGATTATGATATTCTATTTCAAGAGCCTAAAGGGCTTCCACCAAAGAAAGAGATAGAACATGAGATTTATTTGCAGCAAGATGCTCCACCACCTAACATTGGAATGTACAGGTTATCAACTCTAGAGAATGTAGAGACAAGGAAGAAGGTACAGGAGTTGCTCGATCAAGGGTTTATTCGCCCAAGCACATCACCGTGCAGATCACCTATTGTGTTAGTGCAAAAGAAAGATATTTTGTGCAGAATTTGCATTGATTTTAGAGCATTAAATAAAATCACAATAAAGAATCGTTATCCTCTTCCTCATATTGATGATTTTTTAGATCAGTTAAAAGATGCAGTTTACTTCTCTAAATTGGACTTGTAAAATAGCTACCATCAAATCAGAGTTGCAGAATAGGATGTATGGAAGACTGCTTTCAAAATGAAGCAAGGACTCTATGAATGGATGGTTATGCCTTTTGGCTTAACTAACACTCCAGCTACATTGATGCGAGTCATGAATGATGTATTTAGGCCATTCATTGATGATTTTGTAATAGTCTATTTAGATGACATTCCTGTTTTCAGTAGAACATGGGATGAACATGTTAAGCATGTAAAGTAGATTTTAGATGTTTTGAAAAGAGAAAATATATATGTAAAACTATCAAAATGTTAATTTGTTAGAACATATTTAAATTATTTGGGTTGTATTGTAGGGGGTGGTGAATTAATGATAGATCCCTCTAAGGTCGAAGTCATTGTAAATTGGCCTAAGCCCAATACTGCTATAGAAGTTAGAAGTTTCTTAGGGGCAGCACAATATTGGAGAAAGTTTATTGCTAACTTTTCTTTAATTGCAACTCCTTTACATGCTTTGACAAGTGCGAAACAAGTGTTTCAGTGGGGAGGCAAACAGTAGAAAGCCTTCGACACATTGAAAGAAAGGATCAGTAAAGCTCCAGTACTAGCACTGCCAGATCTTTAGCATCCATTTGAGATCGAGATAGATGCAAGTGAATATGCCATGGGGGAAGCGTTGATGCAACACAGAAAGCCTATATGCTTTCATTCTAAGACATTCAAATCAGTAATAGTTAACTATCTGACATATGATAAGGAATTATATGCATTAGTTCAGAGTCTTAAGAAGTGGAAAGATTACATAATGGGTAAAGAAACAAATATACACACAGATCATCAACCACTTCAATATTTACAATCACAAACTAAATTGCAAGAATCATGACATTACAGGTGGATGGGTTTTCTACAACAATTTCATCTTGTTATTAGATATAAGAAGGGTTGTTAGAGTCGGTCTTGTCAGTCCTTCGTCAGAGATCAAAACTCTTTATGCACTTCATTTTTAGGAGTCCCGCTCCATTCAGCCAGCTGCATTCTGCTAAGAGCATGCCATAATTTGACGGAAAAGGTCATGCTAGTCATTTCCCCTCATGTCTGGCTCCTACTGGCTTAGGTCTTTTGTCAATGATCACTAAAGTCCATGACAGTCAAGGTCTGGTCCTTTAATGGACAAAGGTCATTTTTGATCATTAGGTCTAGGGATTAATCAATTTGGTATTCAACCAAAGCCATGTAGGCCAGAGTGAGGCCCTTACAAAGTTATGATTCAGAGAGTTTCATCATCATGTGGATAGACTTCGACTCTTCTTCAAAACACTGTTTTGAAGAAAAGTCAAACAGTGTCATTTGTGATAAAATTTTCAAAAAAGTTGTCAGTTGATTTCTTCAGATGTAGTCATGGTTTCTGTGGCCAAATGTCCTGTCATGCAATCCCTACAAAGAGTGCAGAAAATTTCATCATTTGAGCTAAAATTTCAAAGAGAAAAGTGAAAATCAGTGTTGCTTTAAGTCAGTGAAAAAGTGTCAAAACATAACATTAGAAAAATGGGTTTTTGAAGAAGCAAAAATTGAACCCATGACTTCCAAGTCTTTATATACAACTCTCCACCAAAATCAAAGTCATTCTGCTAATCAAGGTCATAGAGAAAGAGTGCAAAGTGTTGGAGAGTGCAAAGCACACGTTTAGAGCAAAGTAGGAGGCAATTTTCAGGGTGCAGCGCACACACATTGGGGCGCGGTGCACACAGAGGGCACGGTGCACACAGAGCCACCCCTAAGTGCATTTTTTCAACGGGTGCGGCGCACACCCAGGGTGCAGCGCACTGTGTTTGGCGCGCAGCGCACACCCACAAGGGGCCAAAACCATGCCAAATTTCCTCAAATTTCTTATGAAGACCATCAAATTGACAGGTAGGCTCTATGTCATGACTTGCTCATCAAAGTTTATGAATGATATGGTGGTTTATAGCTATGTTTAAATGCAACAAAACTCATAAAACCAACCACAAGAAAATACCAAAGGCCATTGTTGCTAGGGTTTCATAATTGAGGTATTGAGGCCAAGGTTCCATTTTCACCCTTCATTCTTCCCTTGCTTGCCATTTTTCCCTATCCCCCTTTCTCATTTTTCCTATTATCTCTACCCTAAAACACTAACAAACCATATCCCCTATCCCTCCACTCTTTGGTCAACATAACACCCCGAAACCCTACCTTATCAAATCCCCAAAACCCTACCCTATCAAATACCCAAACCTCCTACATATCCCTAAACAAACATCTTCCCATAACCCCTATTCCCATCATATTACTCCCCTCCTAATACTCCATGTTTTCATTGTTCCCCTTGGTGGCAGATATCACAAAGGCACCCAGCTTCACACCATCATTAAAGGGAAGCCTAAGTACAGTACACACAACAATCATGGCATCAAAGCATTCATTAGAGTATGAGATGGAGACACAAAGTGACTCATCCTCGGAAGAACAAGCTCCCAGGAGACATCACAAGAGTGGCAAACATGTTAGGGATGAGCCAACTACCCTCACTGAATTGCAGGCCTGCCCTCTTGCCATGTCATGTTTCCAGCATCTATCATGTTTTGAATTTTGTCAAAGGGTGGCTAATGTTAGAGTTCATCATGAGTTGGCCCGTCCTTTTGTGCTTCACCTACATGGAGGTCAATCTATCTTGGCTGGGGTCACCTTCACATTGACACCCAAAACTATCTCAGTGGCAACAGGTATACCAAATGTTGGAGAACAGTGGCATAAGAAGAAGAAGGTGGATAGGCAACACTACGAGCCTTACATTAAAGGCCAGATTCTTGAGGCAGCTCACAAGAGTCTTTCCATTCAGATACTTGAGAGATGAGTATGCTCCACTCATGAAATTGTTCATGAAGTACCTCAGCTGTGAGGGGAGGTTCTCTCGACTATATGCCTATCACATCAGGTTGCTCATGCACTTTACCAGGGTGAGGATGATGAACCTCCCATTTTTCATATGCAGGAACATAGAGAGGATGAACACCTTCAAGCAGCATAAGACCCCACAGCAGCAACTTAACAACGTTTATCACTTTGCTCTTATTTGGATTTTGGTGGATTATTAGTTGGGATTGCAAGGCATTGCTTGGGAGGAATTCATCTCCCATGACCTCTTCAGCACTACACAGATACGATCAGAGGCAGAGCATGAGATAGGTAGTCCTTCTCGTCAGTATGAGTGCCATCAGACCACTACTATGCCAATATTCGTTACATATCAGAGAGGCAGAAGGCACTTGTTTGCAACAACAAAGCGAGTGTTATCTCCACCCGAGGTGGAAGGGGCCTCGCTTCCAACATCGACTACATAGGTACAGGACAAGCGCAAGAGGCCCATGCATGATGAGGGGCCATCAGGTGAACAGGAGGCCGACTTCATCCTCATTTAGGATGATGATGCAGATGTGGAGAGTGCCTGACTTAGGGTGACTATTCAGGAGCAGAACGCGGAGATCCAAGACTTGTCACTCAATGTGGAGAGGGCCAAATGGATCATCAAGTATTTGGAGCAGAGGAATAAACAACTTGAGGACCAACATGAGATCATGGAGCTGCAAAACATCCGTGAGAATCGACAAGCTGCCCAGCAAAGGAGGGTTGAGCTCACTACCTTGGAGCAAGAGATCAACAATGACCGTGAGTCCTGGCTAGAGCGGATAAACATCCACCTAGAGAGACTGTTGGAGAAGGCCGACAAAGACAAAACCATACTAAGGAGGATATTTTATCATTACAGGGCACAGAACATGAGTGCAAAGGCCCAGATAAGGAGCTTGAAGGAAAAATTGAGCAGAGCAACCAAGAGACAAAAGAGGCAAAAAGAGCAAGATTGGCTTTGAATCTTGGCTAAAGCCTCTGTGACCCAGCATAGTGCCTCTTAGAGAACCTCCAGCCCAAATTTCAAGAAATTTGGGGCAATTTTGGTCACATGGAAATTTTTTGGTCAAAACACAAGTTTTTTCTCTAGTGGCGCGACGCTTAGGATTGGGAACTCCAAATGACGAATGGCTTGCAATTTTGGATTCAGCATGTAGAATCATGACTACTAGCACTTGGACAAGAAATTTGGGCATGATTTGAGTCTCTGGGAGGTCAAAAACACCCAACAAATGGCCTCTCTGCCCCTATTTTGACACATAGGAAGCAGGCTTGGGAGAATGAAGATTTGGAGGGGCAAATGAGCACCAAATTCAGAAATTCTACTTGGGTTGGAAAGTAGACAGGCCATGCTTTCCAAAAAGCACACTTGGGCACATTTTGGACTCCTGCAGGTGCCTCAAAACAACTTCCAAAGTGGCACGGTGCATATAGAATTTGGCACGGCACATATAGGAAAAAAGGCCTAATTCACCTCCGTTTCGTGAAATTTCGATTCGCGATTTTCCACAAGTGGGCCCGCTCATCTACATTTCACTTTTTTCGGCACCTAAGGTGGAATTTAAAGTATTTTTACTCCAGATTGGCTTCTATCCAAGTGGCAAAGGAAGGCAAAGAGTCACCCAAGCCATTTGTCATGTTTGTAACGCTGCACTTGTAGCTAATGGTTGGCTTTCCACCTCCATTTTGTAATGATTTGAGTAACTCCCCAACCCTTGGGCATTCTATATCCTAATGGAACATTCTATATATTGTATGTAAACTATTTGCAAAGGGTTGGTTGGCTTGTAACTTCTGGGAGACTGTGGGAAAGAAACTCTGTTTCTTCATTGTATATTTTGATAGAGGATTAATGAAAGGCAGCGGCTTTGTTTCATGAGATTCATGTGGTTGTGAGTGTAGAAAATGTGTCTCTTATGTTTCATATGTATTTCGTTATGTTTCATAGTTCATTTCATATTCATTTCCAGTGAAATTTTATAAGTTAGATAAGGTAGAATTCAATTTTATTACTTTGCCTGTGGGAAAATTTCATGTTCAGTGTTCTTTCTTCTGTTGAAAAGGATTCATGTGCGTATGCCCTTTTCACCCTCCTAAGCAATCTCTCCATTCCCTGCTATTTCAAACTAAATTGCTAAACTTTCTACCTGTCTTGCCTCACGAAGTAATCTGTGCCTTTGTATTTCATCCTCTGCTCATTGTTGTCTGTTGGTCCCATACCATCCCAGAAACACAGTCATTCATAAAAATCGCTTCCTTTATCCATATTCACTTACTAGCCTAAGATCAATATTTCACAGTAAGTCATCTCAGACCATATCATTTTAAGTATTCATTGAGCGTGACTCGGAGAGAGCCCTCTCCTATTCTAGTAGGGCTATCTACCAGACTGAGCATGGTTTGTGTTTACCCTGAATTTTGCCTTCCTTCAGCCTAAGGAAGATTTAGGTGCTAACATAGTGGCGACTCTGCCGGGGAAGAAATCAAATCCCCTTACTTCTTAATAATTCTAAGCTTCTGGATGATAAGTTTAGGATTAGATAGGCTGAGTAAGTTGGTTGTGTCCTTTGATTTTTCTCAATAGCACGCTGGCTTCTAGAAGATATACCAGAGCTAATCCAGATCCAGATCCTCTGCACATCTACAAAAATCCCAATTTGATTTCAAGAATTCGTCATCAAGAAAGCTCTATATCTCCCGTGTTCAAATCCCATTCATGCCCGGATATTTTTGAGTATATTGAAGAGCTAGAGTTTGATGAGCAGTTTGAATTATCATTGTTCGAAACCAAATCCAAAAGGGCGGTTGACTCTACTGTCCACAATCTAGAGTTTCTTGTAGACTTGGAGACGAAAAGGGCGAACCGTTCGATTGATAACTACATTATAGCTCAGCTTCAAACTCCAATTTCTAGTCCCTTACAAACTGTGCACACTCCTCCAACACCTCCGAGGATAAATCCACCGAGAGTGATGGTTGCCCGTTTTGCACCCCTTGTTTTGCCTCAAGTTTTAGATGATATGCCCGTAGATTATCAAAGCAAAATCCCATTTTTTGATGGCACTCCTAACAGCATTACTGCTGAGTAGCATGTGGACAGAATGGCAGATTTCTATGAACTTCATCAGATCGATGCAGAGAATGTGGAAATGAGACTCTTTGTACAGACATTTGCAGGAGAAGTGAGGAAATGGTTCAGAGGTTTGTCAGTTTCACGTATCGCTACCTTGGCTGACCTACAAAGACAATTTTTAAACCATTGGGAAGTGAAAAAGAATCCTCTTCAAATTCTGGCCGAATATGAGCAAATCGAAAGAAACGCTGGTGAGTCGGTCCAAGACTATTGCATTAGATTCAATTCAGTTTATAACGAAATTCCAGATCATCTAAGGTCACCCGTGGGACTAGCCATGGTGAATTTCCCAGATTGTTTTGATGCTGACATGGTTTATCAATTAAGAGAAAGAGAACTAGCCACAATGGACGACATGCAGAAGATAGCGGTCAGCGTTGAAGCAAATTTGTTGACCAACAGAGCTAGAGCAAAAGCAAAGAAGAAGGTCACCGCAAAAGAAGAGTCTTCCTTGGTAGATCAGCTACTTCGGAAGGTAGAGCAGATGCTTGAAAGGGCGAAACTTGACAAACCTAAGCCACAAGTTAGAAATCCTAACTTCCATGGCCAGCAACAACCACAATATAGAATAAGACAGAGAGATCAGCGAGCCCAAGAGCAGACTGCACAACAGCCAGTTCAGACACCTTTGCAACAAAATTTTGTGGATGGATTGGAATCAGATGAGGACGAGAATGTAATAGGTGAAGAAAAACACCTCTTTACTCCGGATGATTTGCCTATTTATCTCACTGAGGATGAGGAGTATGCAGAAAGTTCAACTGTACACAAAGATGTAGATTTCATTCTAGCAAGCGACACCGTCTTGGAGGAAGAATCAGATGAGTACCAAAGTGGCTATATGAATGCTTTGTCCGCCAAACAATAGCAATATTCACTTAGAAACAGAGATGTGCTGGTCAAACCAATTCAGAAAAGGAAGGAGGTTGAGGCATCAAAGAATGATTCATCAGTTGCATAAAGGAAAGGAAAGGAGGCGGTTGATTTGGAGAGCAGCAAATCACCATCAGCAGAACAATCAAATTAGCAAGTTGCATCAAAAGAAAAGGAAAGGAAAGAAATCCCAGTCAAAGAGGTAGAAAAGATTCCTGCTTTTAATTTAGAGAATGAGATTTCGAAATTAAAGGTATCCATTCCCTTGACTGAAATAATGAAGAACAATAGTTATAGAGGACAAGTATCTAAAATGTTGAATTTTGACCCGATGTCCGACATGGTGAATGTCGAAGATGATCAACCTGAAATGATTTTTGGGCGTGCATCGAATGGTGAGTCTCCTGATAGTGATGTGCAACCTTTTTATATCAGTTTAAGATTGCATGATTTTGTGTTACATAATGCCATGTTCGATTCTAGAGCTTCTCACAATCTCATGCCCAAGGCTATCATGGATAAGCTTGGTCTAGACATCACCTAGCAATACCATGATCTCTATTCATTTGATTCCAGCAGAGTAAGATGTATAGGACTCATCAAAGACTTGGTTGTGAGTTTGGATCAGCTCCTAATGAAGAATTTTTTGATGGATGTTGTTGTAGCAGATATTCCTCCCAGGTTTGGCATGCTTCTTTCCAGGTCTTGGTTAGCGAAATTGAAAGGGACACTACAGCTAGATTTCTCCTATGCAACGATTCCGGTGTTTGGCCAAATGAGGAAATTATATCGTGAACAGAGAATGAAATACATGAACACAAGCAAGGGGAAACCAATAAATCATCCAATTAATTATGTACATACAGAATTGGAGTCTTTTGTTTTGTATTCAGATAGTTTCAATGATATAGATAGTCAGTTAGTAGAAGCAGATGATATTCCAGAAATAACAAAAAATTTTAGAGGAGTTTTAAAGAAAGAAGAACAAGAACAGCAGAACACCGTTGGGCAATCAGCTGAAAGTAATGGACAGCAAGCAAACAAGGCACAACAAAAAGATTTTCAACACTTGCAAGAGGAGGAAGAAGGTTTGTGGACCATGGATTTTGATGGAGCAGTGGGAAATGGTGGCACTGGAATTGGAATTTGGGTATGCAGTCCTTTCTCCACCCCAAACAAAGTCCCTAGTAACGTGCGAGTATGCTCTTACATGTTGGCTTTTGATTGTTCAAATAATGAAGCTGAGTATTAAGCTCTGATTGCTGGTCTAAAGATTCTAAGAATGTTGAATGCTAAGAAGATTTCAGTATATGGCGACTCCGAATTGGTTATCAAGTAGGTCAGAGGCGAATATCAAGCAAAGCATCCTCGGATGTGGGCTTACCGTAATGCATTTCTAGACATCCTTAAATTATTTTCAGAATACACCTTGACATGTGTGCCTCGTATACAAAATAGTATTGCTGATGCCCTTGCCAAGGTAGCAAGTAGTTTGAAAATCCCAATGAACTCCAGCAATAAATTCGAAATCCATGTCAAGCATCGTCCAACCGTTCCAGACAATCAGAGATATTGGCAAGTTTTCCAAGACGATGAGGAGATTGATGATTTTCTACAAAACAAAGGCAAGTTCAAAGAGACCTCAATTGATGTAGAAAATGACGATGGTAAAGGTAATGGTACAGATGAGGTGCAGATCAATGAAATGGACGTGTTGCAGCTGAAGAATAATGTTATTCCTAAAGGCTTGGTACCTTTAGAAGAACTCTTCGATCAAGATGATGTAGCCCGCAAGTCAACATTGCAGCCAACAGAGAAGGGTGTGGAAGAGGTCAATATTGGAACAGCTGCTAATCTTAAATTGGTAAAATTGTCCAAAGCATTGCCACCAAAGATCGAGGACAAACATATCAGTTTGTTGTCTTCATTTGCAGATGTGTTTGCTTGGGATTATTCTGACTTAAAGACATATGATACCAACATAATTTAGCAGACTATACCCATCAAGCCCAATCAAAAACCATTCAGACAGAAGTTGAGGAGGCTAAATCCAAAGTTGTTGCCATCTATTGAAAAGGAGATCAACAGGTTGTACAAATAAGGGATCATTGTCCCCATCAGGTTTTCGGATTGGATCTTTAACTTGGTACCCATACGAAAGAAGAAAGGTGAGATTTGCTTGTGCATTGATTTTAAAAATCTCAATAAAGTTTCATTGAAAGATAACTATCCGCTACCTAAAATGGACCATATACTTCAGCGAGTAGTGGGATCATCTCGTATGTCACTACTTGATGGCTACTCTGGATATAACCAAGTTTCTATCCATGAAGATGACCGAGACAAGACAGCGTTCACCACTCCATGGGGAACCTTTCATTACGCTAAAATGCCTTTCGGTTTGAAGAACGCAGGTGCCACATTTCTGCGTGCAATGACTGGCTTTTGTTGATTGGAAGGATGTCTTTTTGGTGGTGTACCTGGATGATTTGACAGTGTTTTCCAAATCTGATGAAGAGCACATGTACCATCTAAAATCTGTCTTCCAAAAGTGCAGAAAATATGACTTGTCGCTGAATCTGAAGAAGAGCTTGTTCGCCATGGAGGAAGGCAAACTACTCAGGCACATTATCTCAAAAGATGGCATTCGTATTGACCCAGCACGTGTGCAAGCAATTCAGCAAATCGATCTGCCCCGGAATAAAAATGAGATACAATCTTTCAATGGTAAAATGAACTTTCTACGCCGCTTTGTACCTAATATTGTTGAACACTTAAGAGAGATGACAAACATTCTTAGGAAGGAAAGCCAAGTGAAATGGATGGAGGAGGCTGTAAAATCTTTCAATTTGGTCAAATTGGATCTTTCCTCCGCTCCAGTTCTAGTCAGCCCGGACTACACTCAGGGTTTCATATTGTTTTCATTTGCTTTAGATCATACTATGGCAGTGGTGCTATTGCAGAAAAGAGATGATCATGAAAGACCCATTGCATTCTTCATCAGAGCTATAAGAGATGTAGCCTTAAAATACAACATCATTGAGAAGCAAGCCCTTCCACTTGTGAAGGCACTAAAAGATTTCCAGGTATATATTCTACATTCTCATATTTTAGCCTATGTTCCTAACGCTGCTGTCAAAGATGTTTTAGTGCAGACTGATCCGGAAGGAAGACGAGGCAAGTAGATTGCAGCCTTGCTGGAATATGATTTGGAAATAAAGCCCACAAAGCTGGTTAAAGGACAGGGATTGGCGAAGTTAATGGCTGAATCAAACTTGTAGCCTTGGACATAAATCTGATCGCTGCTATGTCCGATGAGAATGAGGAAGGATCGTCAATTCAAGTATCTGAAATGTTTGCTCTTTCTCCATGGTATTCAGATATCATATATGTGCTTAAACATTTGTCACCACCACCCGACATGACTAGGAACAAAGCGAGAACACTCAAGTTGAAGGTTGCCAAGTTTTGCATTCTAAATTCTGCACTGTATTGGAAAGATCCCGGTGGCGTTTTGTTAAATTGTTTGGTGGAAAAGGAAGCAAAGAAGGTCATGGAGGACTACCACTAAGGAGACTGTGGTGGTCACCTTTTTTGGAAGTCAACAACAAATAAAATTCTGAGAGCAGGGTACTATTGGCGGACATTGTTTGCTGATGTATATAAGATGGTCAATCACTATCGTAAGTGTTAGATTTTCGAAGGAAAATAGAAGTTACAGCCTTTACCACTTATGCCTATAGAGGTGAGTGCTCCTTTCTAACAATGGGGATTGGATTTCATTGGTGAAATTCATCCTACTTCTTCTGGTCAGAATAGATGGATCCTCACGGCGACAGATTATTTCACGAAATGGATCGAGGCAATTCCCACTAGACAAGCTACTGATGCGGTAATCATTTCATTCCTTGAAAATAACATCTTGTCTCGCTTTGGTTGCCTGAATAAGCTAATCACTGATAACATAGTAGCTTTGAAATTAAAAAGGATGGTAGAGTTTTGTCATAAATATCACATCATCTTGGGTCACTCAACTGCCTATCATCCGCAAGGCAATGGATTGGCAGGGTCTTCGACAAATCATTGGTCAACGTCATCAAGAAGTTGCTGGAAATAAACAAGAAGAGCTAGCATAAGAGGTTGGTCAATGCACTTTGGGTAGATAGGGTCAGTTAGAATAAATCCATTGGTACTTCACTGTTTGAGCTTGTTTATGGAGTTGATACAGTATTTCCTACCTCTCTCACTGCCTCGGTAGTCAAACTTCTTCAGGAGGTCGGCAGTGAAGAAGATCCCATGCAGAGAAGGTTGAATCAAATGGTCCACTTGCAGCAGACCAAAGAAGAAGTTTTCAAGAATACATCCAAATTTCAGGAGAAGATCAAGAAAATTTATGACAGAAAGGCAAAGGTGGACAAATTTCAAGTGGATGATGTGGTGCTGAAGTGGGATGCAAGGAATGAGGAGAAAGGCAAGCACGATAAGTTTGAGAATCTCTGGAAAGGTATCTTTAAAATTGCATCATATCGCGGTCAGAATGCCTTTCTTCTGAAGGAAATAAATGGGGAGATTGTCCAGGAGGGCCGATCAATGGTCGGCTGCACAAGCGGTACCACTTTTGAGTTATTAACACTGCTTCCACTGTCACTGTAAATACCATTTTATTTCAGTTTTGTTAGAGTTTGTCAAGTTAGTCTTTAAGTCATTTCAATGTCAAGTTTGAGTCAGTTTTTTGGTGATTTCAGTTTCATTAATGAATCAGAGTCCTGTGTTATTTGACTCCACAGCCCAATGGATGAAGGCACTGTCTAGCTCTTCCAGAGATCTGCTATTCTTGGCACCTCCAAGGAGCTACCATCCCCCATTGGAGCCAATGTTAGAGTCGGTCTTGTCAGTCCTCCGTCAGAGATCAAAACTCTTTATGAATTTCATTTTTTGGAGTCTCGCTCCATTCACCCAACTACATTCCACTAGGGGCATGCCATAATCTGACAGAAAAGGTCATGCTAGTCATTCCCCCTCATGTCTGGCTCCTGCTGGCTTAGGTCTTTTGTCAATGATCACTAAATTCCATTACAGTCAAGGTCTGGTCCTTTAATGGACAAAGGTCATTTTCGATCACTAGGTCTAGGGATTAATCAATTTGGTCTTCAACCAAAGCCATGCAATCCAGAGTGAGGCCCTTACAGAGTTATGATTCAGAGAGTTTCATCGTCATGTGGATAGACTTCGACTCTTCTTCAAAACTCTGTTTTGAAGAAATGTCAAACAGTGTCATTTATGATAAAATTTTCAAAAAAGTCGTCAGTTGATTTCTTCAGATGCAGTCATGGTTTCCGTGGCCAAATGTCCTATCATGCAATCCCTACAAAGAGTGCCGAAAATTTCATCATTTGAGCTAAAATTTCAAAGGGAAAAGTGAAAATAAGTGTTGCCTTAAGTCAGTGAAAAGGTGTCAAAACATAACATTAGAAATATGGGTTTTTGAAGAAGCAAAAATTTAACCCATGACTTCCAAGTCTTTATATACAAGTTTCCACCAAAATCAAAGTCATTGTGCTAATCAAGGTCACAACGAAAGAGTGCAAAGTGTTGGAGAGTGCAAAGCACGCATTTAGAGCAAAGTAGGAGGAAGTTTTCAGGGCGCGACGCACACACACAGGGGCGCGGCGCACACAGAGCCACCCCTCAGTGCATTTTTTCAACGGGCGTGGCACACACCCAGGGCATGGCGCACTGGGTTTGACATGCGGCGCACACACAGAAAGGGCCAAAACCGTGCCAAATTTCCTCAAATTTCTTGTGAAGCCCATCAAATTGACAGGTAGACTCTATGTCATGACTTGCTCATCAAAGTTTATGAATGATATGGTGGTTTATAGCTATGTTTAAATGCAAAAAAACTCATAAAACCAACCACAAGAAAATACCAAAGGCCATTGTTGCTAGGGTTGCATAATTGAGGTATTGAGGCCAAGGTTCCATTTTCACCCCTCATTCTTCCCTTGCTTGCCATTTTTCCCTATCCCCCTTTCTCATTTTTCCTATTATCTCTACCCTAAAACACTACCAAACCCTATCCCCTATCCCTCCACTCTTTGGTCAACATAACACACAAAAACCCTACCTTATCAAAACCCCAAAACCCTACCCTATCAAATACCCAAACCCCCTACATATCCCTAGACAGAATTCTTCCCATAACCCCTATTCCCATCATATTACTCCCCTCCTAATACTCCCTATTTTCATTGTTCCCCTTGGTGGCAGATATCACAAAGGCACCCAGCTTCACACCATCATCAAAGGGCAGCCTAAGTACAGTACACACAACAGTCATGGCATCAGATCATTCATCAGAGTATGAGATGGAGACACAAAGTGACTCATCCTCGGAAGAACAGGCTCCCAGGAGACATCACAAGAGTGGAAAACATGTTAGGGATGAGCC
>APFE031216371.1:150659-216569 GCA_000404065.3 Pinus taeda
CGGGGTCACCTTCACATTGACACCTGAAACTATCTCAGTGGCAACAGGTATACCAAATGTTGGAGAACAGTGGCATAAGAAGAAGAAGGTGGAAAGGAAAAACTACGAGCCTTACATTAAGGCCAGATTCTTGAGGCAGCTCACAAGAGTCTTTCCATTCAGATACTTCAAAGATGAGTATGCTCCACTCATGAAATTGATCATGAAGTACTTCAGCTATGAGGGGAGGTTCTCTCGACTGTATGACTATCACATCAGGTTGCTCATGCACTTTACCAGGGTGAGGATGATGAGCCTCCTATTTTTCATATGCAGGAACATAGAGAGGATGAACACCTTCATGCAGTATAAGACCCTTCAGCAGCAACTTAACAGTGTTTATCACTTTTATCTTATCCGGATTTTGGTGGATCATCAGTTGGGATTGCAAGGCATTGCTTCAGAGGACTTCATCTCCCGTGACCTCTTCAGCACTACACAGATACTATCAGAGGCAGAGCATGAGACAGGTGGTCCTTCTCATGAATATGAGTGCCATGAGACCACTACTATGCCAATATTCGTTACATATCAGAGAGGCAGTAGGCACTTGTTTGCAGCAGCAAAGCGAGTGTTATCTCCACCCGGGGTGGAAGGGGCCTCTCTTCCAGCATCAACTACACAGGTACAGGACAAGCGCAAGAGGTCCATGCATGATGAGGGGCCATCAGGTGAACAGGAGGCCAACTTCATCCTCATTCAGGATGATGATGCAAATGTGGAGAGTGCCCGACTTAGGATGACTATTCAGGAGCAGAACACGGAGATCCAAGACTTGTCACTCAATGTGGAGAGGGCCAAATGGATCGTCAAGTATTTGGAGTAGAGGAAAAAATAGCTTGAGGACCAGCATGAGATCATGGAGCTGCAAAACATCCATGAGAATCAACAAGCTACCCAACAAAGGACGATTGAGCTCATTACCTTGGAGCAAGAGATCAACAATGACCGTGAGTCCTGGCTAGAGCGGATCAACATCCACCTGGAGAGACTGTTGGAGAAGGATGATAGAGACAAAACCATACTGAGGAGGATGGTTTATCATTACAGGGCACGGATCACGAGTGCAAAGGCCCGGATAAGGAGCTTGAAGGCAAAATTGAGCAGAGCAACCAAGAGACAAAAGAGGAAAAAAGAGCAAGATCGGCTTCAAATCTTGGCTGAAGCCTCTGTGGCCCAGCATAGTGCCTCTTAGAGAACCTCCAGCCCAAATTTCAAGAAATTTGGGGCAATTTCAGTCACATGGAAATTTTTTGGTCAAAACACAAGTTTTTTCTCCCTGTGCGTCGCGCCACTGGCGCGACGTTTAGGATTGGGCGCTCCAAATGAAAAATGGCTTGAATTTTTGGATTCAGCATGCAAAATCATGACTACTGACACTTGGACAAGAAATTTGGCATGATTTGAGTCTCTAGGAAGTCAAAAACACCCAAAAAATGGCCTCTTTGCCCCTATTTTGACACACAAGAAGCAGCCTTGGGAGAATGAAGATTTGAGGGGCCAATGAGCACCAAATTCAAAAATTTAACTTGGGTTGTAAAGTAGATAGGCCAGGATTTTGAAAAAGCACACTTGGGCACATTTTGGACTCTTACAGGTGCTTCATAACATCCCCCAAAGTGACATAACACATATAGAATTTGGCGCGACGCATATAGGAAAAAAGGCCCAATTCACCTCCGTTTCGCGAAATTTCGATTCGCGATTTTCCACAAGTGGGCCCACTCATCTACATTTCACTTTTTCAGCACCTAAGGCAGAATTTAAAGTATTTTCACTCCAGATTGGCTTCTATCCAAGTGGAAAAGGAAGGCAAACAGTCACCCAAGTCATTTGTCATGTTTGTAACGCTGCACCTGTATCTAATGGTTGGCTTTCCACCTCCATTTTGTAATGATTCGAGTAACTCCCCAACCCTTGGGTGTTTTATCTCCTCATGGCACACTGTATATACTGTATGCAAACCATTTGCAAAGGGTTGGTTGGCTTGTAACTTCTGGGAGACTGTGGGAAAGAAACTCTGTTTCTTCATTGTATATTTTGACAAAGGATTAATGAAAGGCAACGGCTCTGTTTCATGAGATTCATGTGGTTGTGAGTGTAGCAAATGTGTCTCTTATGTTTCATATGTATTTCATTATGTTTCATAGTTCTTTTCATATTCATTTCCAGTGAAATTTTCTAAGTTAGATAAGGTAGAATTCAATTTTATTGCTCTGCCTGTGGGGAAATTTCATGTTCAGTGTTCTTTCTTCTGTTGAAAAGGATTCATGTGCATATGCCCTTTTCACCCTCCTAAGCAATCTCTCCATTATGTGCTATTTCAAACTAAATTGCTAGACTTTCTGCCTGTCTTGCCTCATGAAGTAATCTGTGCCTTTGTATTTCATCCTCTGCTGATTGTTGTCCGTTGGTCGCATACCATCCCAAAAACACAGTCATTCATAAAAATCACTTCCTATATCCATATTCACTTACTACCCTAAGATCAATATTTCAAAGTAAGTCATCTCAGACCATATCGTTTTAGGTATTAACTGAGCGTGACTCGGAGAGAGCCCTCTCCTGTTCTGGTAGGGCTAGCTACCAGACTGAGTGTGGTTTGTGGTTACCCTGAATTTTGCCTTCCTTCAGCCTAAGGCAGATTTAGGTGCTAACAAGGGCATACATAATAAGGTTGCAGATATGTTATCAAGGCCAATCATAAATGCATCAACAATACTTAAGCATAATTCAGTAATTCATGAAAGTTACATTGAACAATATGCTCAAGACAGAGATTTTAAGGATGTATATGCAACTTTAAGTCATGGAGAGTAGGTAGAAGAATTGGATTACTATAGAAAGGACAAACTCTTATATCATTTGGGAAAGTTATGCATTCCACAAACCAAAAGAGTTAATATAATTTGAGAAGCACATACTTCTCTCATATCAGGTCATTTTGGTGTAGTTAAAACAATTGTACAATTACAAAGATCGTGTTATTGGCCATGAATGAATGAGACAGTTTCTAGATATATTAAAGGATGTACTATGTGTGCTACAAGAAAGCCACGTAATAGAAAATTAGGCTTGTATACTCCATTTCCAATTCCTTCTCGTCCTTGGGAAAGTGTTTCCATGGATTTTGTTGGGGGATTGCCAATGTCTAGAAAGAGTCATGATTATTTGTATGTAGTTGTGGATAGGTTCAGCAAAATGTGTATTTTGACACCATGTAATAAATAGGTCAAAACTAAACAAACTGCAAAGTTCTTTCAAAATGTATGGGTTCATTTTGGGTTACCCACTTCTATTGTATCCAATCAAGATTCTTGATTTGTTGGGAAATTTTGGTGAAGTCTATGGGAGTTAATGGACACAAAGTTAAAGTAGAGCATGGAATTTCATCCGCAAATAGATGGTCAGACAGAAGTGGTCAACAGGATAGTGATACAATTGCTTCGAGGATATTGCAGAAAGCATCCCAAACTTTGGGATGAGCATTTGTGTTATGTGCAACATGCTTACAACAATGCAAAACATTCTTCTACTTAGAGATCTCCTTTTGAGACTTGTTTTGGTTTTACACCAAAGTATCCCTTAGATTTTGTCTTTAGTAAAGACATAATAATTGATGGACACAATGATGTGGACAAAGCGGCCAAGTTCATTGAACAAATATACAAAATTCACTAGGAAGTACAGGAATAGCTGGAAAGAATTCAAGCAAAGTATAAGGCATGACATGACAAGCATCGAGTTGAGCATAGGTTTCAAGTTTGTGATCAAGTTTGGTTGTACATCAGCAAAGAAAAACTGCAAAGGGAAGGTAAAATGTTGAAACCAATTAGATATGGTTCTTTCAAAATACTTGATAAAATTGGTGAAAATGCTCTCCACCTAGATCTACCAGCTTATATGCAGATCTATTCTGTCATAAATGTTGAAAACTTGTGATTTTATGAGCCTTCATTGACTAAATATCCCGAAGAGCAAGGTCAGCTACCTTCCATTGAAGATCTTATGCCCAAGTATCTCAATGATCTGCAGGAGAACACAGTTCTTAACAGGAGGATAAGGACTTCGTGATGGGGAAATGTTGCGTATCTTTGAGTTCGAATCAAAGGTACAAATCCAAGTAAATCATGATGGATAGAGATTGGAAAAGTGAAGGAAGTTTATCCTCACTTCTTGACAGCTAAAACCAACTTTTGGTGGTCCAAAAGCTTCTAGTGTGGAGGAGTGATCCAAAATGGATTTAGTTTTACCTCTGGATCAAATTCTTCAAATTCAATTGAAAGCTTAATCAAATCAAAGTGCTCATCGATACAATTCCAATGGTGTGAACGACACATAAATTTGAGTCTGAATGAAGAAGTTAAGGTTGGTCAAAGTTTCAAGGCAAACTAGGGAAAAAGAGGAAAAGTCAAAAGTCAAAGGAAAGTCAAAGTCAATAGGTTAACGGTCAATGCTTATGTTAGCAGGACACATGTCATCCTGCGAATGTGCCATATGTCTTGGATGATGTTAGCAGAGGAGGTGACATGGCAGTTTTTGACTGGTTCACATTGGCCAATTCAGCGCTGACACGTGGCAGCCTGGATTTGCCCAATGTTGGCATGAATCCCAAAATTTTTGGGGTTCAGGGAGTATCGAACCCCTGATCTCCCAAAAAGGCTAAGACTTCACCATATTCTACTCACCGGATGATCTATGTTATCACTTGTTTGTAACGATGCAGATATGGTATTTATGGTGGATGGGTGTTAACCACCGGAAAAGGGTCGGACAGTCGGGGTCAACCCCACAACCGTTGGTCCCTTAACATTTGGTGTATATCATAACTGTCAAACCACTCACCATAGTCACAAACCATATGAATATATGTGCCCACAATACAAGTCATATGTCATATATTATATCGTAACATATATATTGTGATATATATATAAACATATATTTGCCATGTAAAACACCGGAGTGTCAGGTGGGGGTTTCGACTCGCTGACCTCCTCTTATATATACCAACACCTTAACACAAGTTTGGTAACCAATATACCAAGCGGTGGATCTTGGTATTCAAGCTGCCCAACTTATATTTAAGTTTATGTAGGTTTCGAACCTTGGAACCCTTATGAAGCATCGACCACCTACGTTGTTTCTTTTCCTACATAATTTCATCCCACAACTCCTCCACGAGCTTCAACGAGGATGCTGCTTCATTGAAACTCAGGCACATAACGTCATAGTATTTCATCCAAGCCAAGTTTATATAATTTCCCTGTAATGACATAAAAGTCTGTTGTGCGCAGCACCAACTCCTTTTTTTCACTAGTATACACCTCTAGATCCATTCTTGTTGTCAGGAAGTGTATGATATCTGCAAAGTGATTGTCCACGACACACACTACAAAGAGTTTTGCATCAGGCAGTCCTTCCTCCAAATTAGTAGGCTCCTCTCCTGTTTCAATGCGTGATAGATGATCCGGTCCGACATTCAATCATCCTAGCTTCACAATAACTTCAAAATCATATTCTTGAAACAACAACACCCATATGCACATCTTCCCCCCTAACACAGGCCTGTTAACCAAGTACTTCAATGCAGAATGGTCTGTATAAAGTGTTTTCTTAGCAAGCAGTGTCTAAACTTCTAGAGTGCGTACACCATAGCCAAACCTTCACACTCTATCATTGAATAGTTCTTCTCAGCTTTAGACAACTTCCTACATGCAAATGATATGGGGTGATCCAACTCTCCCTCACCAGCTTGTGTCAATATTTCCCCGAGCTCAATACATGACACATCCACATGGACATGAAATTCCTTCTTCCAATCCGGGAAGACTAGGATCAACGTGGTGACCATCTTTTCCTTTAACACATCTAAGCTTTGCTGACACTCTTCATTCCAAAAAAATGTAGCATCCTTCTTTAGCAGCTTCTCCATCGACGCGGAATCTGGGCATAACTCTTAATGAACTTTCTATAGTATCGCGTATGCCCCAACATTGCGTGTCGCTGTTTCACACTTCTTGGTGCCTCTAAATTAATTATAACTACTATATTAGCTAGGTCGACCATTAATCCTTGTCTGCACACCACATGGCCCAGCAAGATTCTGAAAGGAACATAGAACTAACATTTCTTCAAATTGAGCATCATCTGATACCTCCGTGATCCAAAATGGATTCCATTTTACCTCTAGACCAAAGTCTTCAAATTTAGTTGAAAGTTGAATCCAATTGAAGTTTCATCGATATGATTCCAATGGTGCGAACGGTGCATAAATCCGAGGCCGGATGAAGAAGTTAAGGCCAGTCAAAGTTTCAAGGCAAACTAGGGCAAAAGAGGAAAAGTCAAAATTCAAAGGAAAGTCAAAGTCAACATGTCAATGGTCAATGCTTACATCAGCAGAACACATGTCATCCTGGGAATGTTCCATATGTCTTGGATGACATCAGAAAAGAAGGTGACGTGGTAATTTTTTATTGGTTCACATGGGCCAATCCAGTGCTGACACGTGGTAGCCCGGATTTGCTCAATGTTAGCATGAATCCCAAAATTTTGGGGGTTAGGGAGGATCGAACCCTTGACCTCCTAGAAAGGCTAAGACTTTGCTGGATTCCACTCACCGGATGAGCTATGTTATCACTTGCTTGTAACAGTGTAGATATGGTATTTATGGTGGATAGGTGTTAACCACCGGAAAAGGGCTGGCCCGGATTTGCCCAATGTTAGCATGAATCCCAAAATTTTTGGGGGTCAGGGAGTATCGAACCCCTGATCTCCCAAAAAGGCTAAGACTTCGCCATATTCTACTCACCGGATGATCTATGTTATCACTTGTTTGTAACGATGCAGATATGGTATTTATGGTGGATGGGTGTTAACCACCGGAAAAGGACCCGACAGTCGGGGTCAACCCCACGACCGTTGGTCCCTTAACATTTGGTGTATGTCATAACTGTCAAACCACTCACCATAGTCACAAACGATATGAATATATGTGCCCACCATACATGTCATATGTCATATATTATATCGTAACATATATATTGTGATATATATATAAACATATATTTGCCATGTAAAACACCGGAGTGTCGGGCGGGGGTTTTGACTCGCTGACCTCCTCTTATACATACCAACACCTTAATACAAGTTCGGTAACCAATATACCAAGCGGTGGATCTTGGTATTCAATCTGCCCAACTTATATTTAAGTTTATGTAGGTGTCGAACCTACCATACCACAACGCGCATCCTGAAAGCAATTTTTAATTGTAGAGAGTGGTTTTCTCATAGGCAGAGGTGGTTTTTGTAGGTATAGAGGTGGTTTCTGACTTTCCAGGGGGTCTGGAGGTCACTGTGGCCAAATATGGTCAATTTTATGCTCGTTTGACTTGAAATTTCGAGCTGGACGTAGTGGTGATGTCCATTTTTTGATTTGAGACACTGTTTTCGAGCTCATACCTGTAACAACATTTTGAAGACAAAATAAAGAGGTCAACACTGGAAGCAAAAGGAACTGGAGATGTAGCCAGAAATTATGGTGAACTCATTTATTAAATTTGGCTGTGTTGATGTGTTTAAATGTGTTTTCAATTTTCTTGTGTGTTTATGTTATTCGCAATCTTTCCGATCCGTTGCATTAAGTAACATAAGCAAATTCACACATATTCTATAATACCCTTTTCATTAATGGATCACTCTAGCATGTATCCAACATTAATCGTAGGCCGGCTACATGGTGTTTCACTAGCCCAAACATTGTCCAATCGTCAAATTATACCTCCAGAAACTTGTGAATGAAGTCCTTAAATGCTGCGATGACTACGTGTGAAAATATTGTTGGCACATTATTTAGTCCAAAAGGCATTAAAGTATACTAAAAACACCCCCACTTAGTGGTGAAGGTCATCTTACTTCTATCCTCAAGCACGATCTTGATCTGATGGTACCTCAGGAACCCATCAGTGAATGAATATGCTTCATGTCCTCCTACATTATCCAGCACTTCGTTAGTGAACGAAGTTTGAAAGGGATCATGTACGCATGCATCATTCTATTTGCTAAGATCTATGCATATCCTTATTTCATCCTTCTGCTTATTTTCCTGAACTACTATTTGGCTCACCCAGTTAGATTCTTTGACCAGTTCAATAATACTTGTTGCAAGCATTTTATCCAATTCTAAGCGGACCTTTTCTTTATACTTGGGGTTGAAGCGATAGGGTCTTTTCTTGATCAACTTCGCATCTGGTTTCAATGTAATTTTCCTAATTCCCAGGTCCCCTACTATCCCTTTCAAATATGAAAAATTTGTATGAAATAGGTCCTGATACTCGCAGAGAAATTCAATGACCTTATCTACTATTGCATCATCCCAGTAGTCCCTAACCTTTGCAAATTTTGGCTCTGCCTCTATCCCAATGTTCACCTGTCTAGTTTTTAATGGCGCGATGATATCTGGATTTTCAATTTGTAGTCCTTCAACTTCCCAGTGACCTTCAGTCTCTGGGATATTAATGTTCCTCAGATCCTCATCCTCTTCTTCAGCAGTCACATTGTAGTGTTGAGTATGGAGAATGATTGTTTAGAGGTCTTTGTTTCAACTGAATGTATACCCCAGGAAGTTTGTATACCCCTCCACACATGGGGGATGCGAGGGGGACTTGTCCCCCCCATAGGGGTCTGCGGGGGGTGATCCCCCTCAGCTAGGGGGTCCAGGGGCCAGCGGTCCCCCAATGGAGGTTCAGGGGCAGCGCCCCTGAAGCTAAAAATATATGTAAAATTTCCTTGTAAAAGTATAGTAATTTCTAGTCAATCTGGGCCGTTCATTAGGCAGATGATCTGACGGTAGAACTTATGTTTAGTTTAGGGTTTTTTTCCCTAGAAGGAAACCCCTCTCTTTGTATGAGGGCATTGTATTTGAGGCTATGTAATAGACATGTATTTTGAGCGAGAAACATAGAGGTGAGACTGTGAGAGAAAATAGAGGATATTATAGCAGATCTATTGTGGGTTGTGTCTCCTCATTTTGCTAGATAAGAGAAAGGAAGGATTGGCTGTTAAGGGTGGACGTAGCCTAAACTAGGTGAACCACGTATATTTGTGTCTCTGTTGTTTTATGCATTTTCTGTGTTTATATTTCTACAATATTTTATGTGTTCTATTGCTTCGTAATATATAATTTTCTAACATGTAGCACTCCATCACATGGCACAACTGGGTGGTCCAATCCGGTTGAATTAATTCCAAAGGATCCTGCTCTATTCTCAATATCGTTTCCTTGACTTCCTCCAATGCCTCCTCAATACATTCAAATTCATCATCAAGAACCCCTGTTGAAAAACGTCCCATTCTTTAGTGCCATGGTGGAGCTTTGTTTCCAAGTACCAGTTCAATGGTATTACATCTAAAGTATGACAAAACAGATGCACCCATTCAAGCTAAGGCTTCGCTCCATAAACCTTAGTCCATTTGGCCAGGTGATCGCGTGGATCATCCCTTTCGTCATATTTCTCTATCAGCTGAACTTGTGGGTGACCAAAGCATAATCTCATCATCTTTTTGTACACGTGCCAATCATCAAAAAAATATTTGTGTGTACCCCACCATCTCCCAGGCATGGCACACAATGCCCAATCCAAGGGTTAGAAGCGATGCTTCTCTAGCACTTCCCTATCGAATGCATCCAAAAATTTATCGACATCAATTAAATCATGATAATAAGGTAGACTTCTTACCTCCAATGATACACATCATAGCAACTTGGTCATCATATTACAACATTGCGTAGATACTTCATGTAGTGGTTTCTACTGGTGCTCCAACTCCTCATCTGAATTTGATGTGCATGAACTTTCGTCGTCTGAGGAAATGCATCCATCTTCTATCATATTCACATAATCTTGATCTCATGCCATTATCTTATAAATCTGGTCCAAATCATCATCGCTTTCATAATCATGGACTGGTTTAGTATAGCGCGATCCTTTTGCAAGGTCCAGGGGCACTACTACACAGAGGGCTTTCTTCTCAAATATCATATTCTGCTTCTTCAAATTGATTACACCATTCATGTAAGTAGCCTAATCGATCCCAAGGAGTGAAGGGTAAGGATTGTTGTCATCCACAATATCTATCGCTTCAAAATCAACCAATGCGCCGGTGCCCTAAATATCAACTATCACTCCTTGCAATATTCCCATGGGGATGATTTTCTGTTGATTTTCCATTCTTAACTAAATCGAAGACTACTGTAGCACAAGTATCCCCATCCTCTCCCATGTCTGTTTAGGAAAAAAATTGTGGCCGACCACAAATTTAGAATAACTTGATCCATCTCATATTCTCCTATTTGTGTAGTGAGACTCATCTCATGCCCCGTTCTTGCCTTATGCTTACCAATCTTCCTGACTACGCATGTTCGTCAAGAGCGCTTTATTTTCCAGCGCATTTGTTTATCAGCTCTTGCAGTCCTTTCACAACCTTGATATCATGTGGCAGCTTCATACAGGTCTCCAAGAAAGTAGTAAGCATGCAAAGGTCCATCTCTTCAGTTGGCTTATCCTGACTTCCTGAGGTAGAGGCCTCAGCGAAGCTTTTCTTTGCTTCCAAAAATGTTTCCCTTGCATGCTTTAGATCAAACCCGGTCTCCTTTTCTAGAGATTTGTGGACCCATTCACTTTCTTTAGGTTGCTTACCCTTATATTTTCTAGTTTTCATTCCACTCCGCAGCACAATATTTACCTTAGGATTCTCTTCGCCAGGCTCAACCATCATCATCTGCAGGTTTTGTGTATCTTAGCTAGTAATACAAGGAAATCCTCTATCACATGGTCAAACTAAGTATAATATCAACATGACAGACATGTTGGGTTTATGCACTCTCGTGCGTAGTGTCCTAATCCTCCACAATGGTAACAAATAACCTGTCCCTCTACCAGGCCCTCCTCCACCTCAGCCTCATACTCGCCCCTGATATTCACCTCACGCCCACCCAACGCCTTGGTCTAGAGGCCGGGTTTATACCTACACCTTATATGTAGGTGTTCTATCCATCATTAGCTCATAACTATGAAAATTATGCTCAACATGACCCACCGATTCACAGAAGTTGCAGAAGAGCTGTTGCGATGTATGTACAAATTTCTGTCGCAAATGGAAATTGTCTGTCACATGTTTTCTAGCTACCTGACAGATAGCACACCATAGCACGGGCCTTGTACTTGACCTTTCTTGAGATTCCGACCTCAGAGGCATCAACCCCCCTGCTGCAACATAATTCACGAAGAGTGGACAATGATCTTTGTCATGCCATTGACTTTTGCATTTCAGGCACCAAACTTCTTCGTGCACCTCTAGCCAAACTTCTCTGTCTTTCTTCAGACTCTGAAATTCTTGGCACAGGTTCCACAATTGTGCGTGAATATGTTGAACTCCCAAATTACCATTATGCATTAGCATCTCATGCAATCTCATTGCAATCTCCAGGGCTTTCTCCTAGGTCCCAATCTTTTGTTTTGATAAAGAAACCCTCAGATGAGGCAAAAGCAAAGCGATAAACCATTTGTGTTGCTTCCCATCTGTAAGATTCATGTTAGCTTCATGGATTGTAGAATTCAACCTTTGATCCAAATCCCAGGGTGTCTCGCCAAGGTTCATCATGATCTCCTTGAATCCCACAATTGATTGAGCTTCGGATTTAGGCCTATTGAACTCCTTATTAACCACGGTCTGAATATCTGCTAATGAAGCCATCAGGTTATCAGTGCAGTACTTGATGTACCATGTTAGTGTGTGTTCCTAAAAAGCAGTAACCAACATTTATTTCTTCATCTAACCATCTGTAATACCCTGAGATTCCCATATAGCCTTTGCGACGAACCAAAATTGGTTCGGGTCCTCAGCTCCTGACCCTTTGAACATAAGAAATTTGACTGAATTCACCATATTGGACAGTGGCGGAGGTGGCAGTGGTGTGGGTGAGGGCATATGCGACGAAGTTGAAGATGGAGGTGGTGTGGGTGGATGGGGTATTCGCGGGAACCCTTGTCTTATCAATTGAACAATGCTCTATGGAGAAGCCTATGCTGCTTCCTCATCATCACTCAGAGGATGTCTAGTCAGCGGGCTATATTCAGGGCTTGTTTTCCCTCTATCCCTGAAGATGTTTCCACTTTGCGTAGCTCCAAACATCAAGGTAGTTGCATAACTATTGGGCAGCGGATCCCCCGATAGCTGATTTTTGGGGCTTGTAGCCCGAATTTTGGTCAAAAGTAATGTAAAGACCCCGAAAAATGTGGGCGTAAAGCACGAGAGTCTAGGGTTGTCCGCCCTAAAAACTGTAATTTAATATAGAATGTGTCGACCTACCCATGATCCGCAGACCATGGGAATGTATAAATAGAGCGAGGCTCTAAGTGTAGAAGGGATTTTAAGTCTTGATCTTAAGTGTGATTGGTTTTTGAAGAAAGATTTCATTCTGAGTTTGTAAGTCCAAGTCTTGGGTTGTAGTAGTAGAAAGAGGCTCTACAGCTGAGTGCGCAAAGGCCTGGTAGAGTCCACAGCTATGTGCGTGGACCCCTGTAGCTGAGTGCACATGGCAGAGTTGGGATTGTAACAAAACAAAAGTTTAATAAGAGAAGTTGATTCTGAAATATTGTGCATTTGTTCATAGATCTGTGTGTTTATGCTTCTATTATATTCTTATGCATCTCTTTACAGTTTATGATTGCGCACACTTGTTATGAATGTTGAACAATTGATAAGGCTAATGGGCCCACAAAATTAAGTTAGATCTATAATAATAACATAGTAAGGATAAAGGATCCATACAATGCCTCTTCGCGCTTTGTACAGAGCTACGCGAAGGTCAGACGGCTGCGCGGAATAGTGGAAGTGCACAGGATTGGTTCGCGACCTTCACAGACCTCATCAAGTCATCCCTAGGGTGCGGAAACCTAGTTTTAGCACCCTCCCTTACTACCTCGGCTGAGACCTCAATCCGCGCTCCACGGACTGTTGCTGAAAGGGCCGGTAGTTTTAGGATTTGTTTGGCTAAATCACTTCTGAACCTAGGTTAAGCCCCAACAAGCCAACAAATGGTTCCATTGCTGGGACCTAGATCTACCTAAGGGATGTCTGATTTCGGAAGACTGGAACCCTACAAAGAAGGGAATTGAAGATTGGTTGGATCAAAAGCTTCACGAGTCCGTGACACATGAAAATAGAACTCCACAGATATCTGAGAAGAGGTGGCTGGATCACTACGTATATACAGAAATCCACGAGATCTTCTTTGCATCCTTCTCTTCAGAGCTGTATGATTGGATCGTGAGGGTAGTCAATAGCCAAGGAAGGTATAAGCTCAATCAACCGATAGTGTGGACTCCGGAGTTGGTGCGTAGACTAGAGGTATCAGAAGATAATATCATGCGGGCCATGGACCATTGGCTCGACCAGATAATTGGGGGGTTTATCACTGAGTTTGTAGTAGACAGGACTATGAGCTATAGTGAAGCAGAACAACATTTTCTCAAGGGACTGCGAGGTAGGTATATCAAATCCCTGAATGCCTAGATTAAGATGTTGTTATGTGAAAAGTGGGTTATGTGAATACATTAATGTTTGGAATGACGTGGAGCGGGAAGATCTACAAAGGTATCAAAGGGTTAGGAAACAATCCTTTAATTTTACCTCTCCGAGTGAGCGAGGAAGAGCGAGCTAGGGTTTCCCCAAGAAGTGTTATTAGTTTGATAAGGCAGCACATTCCGTAGTTATCACCTCCACTTACGCCTTCACCTGCTTCACCTACTTCACCTCCATCTTCACCCACCCCACCTCCATCACCCCCATAGTTCAGCATGGTGAGCGTGATCAAGCTATCCGTATTCAGAGGAGTAGGGAATGAGGATTTGGACTAGTTTTGGTTTGTGGTAAGAGCAGTGTGGGAAGCACAAGGGGTCATGGATGACAACATTAAGAAGGCCACAATGGTGATCATGCTGCAAGATTGCGCACTGACTTGGTATATCAAGCACTTGAATGATCACCCAAATGCAGGAATATCAGAGATCTAGAATGCGTTGAACAGAGAATTTAGCTAGCCGAAATCAGAGACACAGTCAATCATCGGGTTTAAAGAGATCGCAATGCTTCCAGGCGAGACCCACTGGGATCTAGATCAGAGACTGAAGAGTACCATCCACAAGGCTAATATGACGCTAACGGATGTGCAACACTGTGAGTGGTTTGTGGTGTCTTTGACACCACACCTGAGGATGGCGCTGTCATAGCAGAAGCTTTCGACCCAGGCAAAAGCATTGGAAATGGAAATGAGGTTGCATGAAACACCGATATAGGATCTGGGATTGGGAGTCCAATAGATCCACATGCAACTGTAGAACCTATGCTTGGAGATGGAGAGTTTGAAGTAGGATATGGCATCACGGCTAGAGGCGCACGAAGAAGTGTGGTGCATAAAATGCAAAGGCCAAGGCCATGACAAAGAACATTGTCCAGTATTTGCGAACTACTCGGTAGGAGAGGGGCCAATGCCATTGAGACTAGAGGCACAGGTAGGGCCAAGTGTGGCACCCGCGCTATGGTGCGCGATTTATCAGATAGGAGGAAAGCACACAATGGACAACTGTCATTTGTTGCAGAAGTATACACAGACTCCCCAGCAGCTGTTTTGCAATTTTTGTAGATCGGTGGGCCACGACGAGCGTACTTGTCGTAGCTACAAGTTAATGATGGAGTGGACCTTAGCATATAGAATGCAAATAGAAATATGAGGCCTCGACCTAGCCATGGGGATGGCGTACACTAGATTTCAGGCTGAGGTCAAGGACAAGGAGGAATGGGGCTAGGAAGGGGCTGAGGACAGCTAATCTGTTACAATTGCTGAGGACCAGGGCACTACTCTCACTATTGTACCAACCCAACGAGAATATCTTGTTCGTAATGTTCCCAGTTTGATCATGAAATGGTAGATTGTCCTACGTTGATCGCACAAATGCACGAGAAAGCGGTACTATAGCCTACTCCGACTCAAAATATCCAAATGATGAGGTTTGAACCACACAAAGAATACCCCAATGTGAGCATGATGCTCAGAAGTGGTGCAACCACAGGGGAAGACAAGGGGAAGCAGCCTGAGGAAGATACATGGGTTTGCAAGGCTCCTACAAAGGAACCTGAGTTTGACTTGGAATGTGCAAAGGAGATGTTTATGGAAGCTAAGAAGAGCTTCACGGAGGCCTCTACTCCAGGTGGTAAGGATCAACCAGAGACATGGATGGATCCTTTTATGCTAACTAACTTTTTAGAGACATGCATGAAATTGTTGTGCGATAATAAGGCAGTTAAAGTACTACATGAGTTGATAGCTAGATGCACAGGGTCAGGGGAACCATGCATAGTCCAGAAGCTAGGAAAGCATGCATTTTGCATTGGGAGGGAAATGAGATTGACGGTGCAGATTGGTGAATATGAAATGGATCAGGTAATTCTAGACCTGGGTTCGAATGCAAATGTATTACCAAAGTAGACATGGGAACGCATGGGCAGGCCCACATTGCAGTGGTCCCCTATTCAATTACAGATGGCAAACCAACAAAAGATCTTGCCCATGGGAAGGTTGCAAGGGGTAACAGTGGATATCGAAGGTGCAAGCATGCAGACGGACTTTGAGGTAATAGAGATTATGGATGACAGTAACCCTTACCTCACGTTGCTAGGAATAGACTGGGCCACTGATATGAATGGAGTCATCAACCTGAAGAAGCGAAAGATGATATTCTAGAAAAGGTCTCTACGAGTAGTTGTTCCACTAGATCCAGCCGAAGGAGTGTGCTACACTGAACCTGTGCACGACGATGACAACGCCGATTAGCTGGATTACATTTACCAGATAACAATGCAAGACCAGGATTGGGTAAACTCGACTGTAGATGGGAGAATCTCATGGGAGCGCGACGGTTCCTATACTTTGGATTCAAATGAAGAGATAGAACACTGGCAGAATCAGTTGCACGAAGTGACAACACTGAATTGCAACATGATGATTAGATCAATACAGTGCATGACGACCGAAGCAAGGGAAATGCCAACATATGATGGGGTAATAGGAGTGGATAAATTTTAAGACAAATTTGAAAATGCAGTATTGGAACAATAGTGGTATGATGCATTGGAATGGGCGTTGCGCACGACACCCGCACGATGGTGGAGCACACATCAGAAGACTATGGGGAACTGGTGTGAATGTAGAAGACAAATGTGCTTACAGTTCGGAAGTGCCTAGCATTGAACGTGAGTTGGGTAGCCAAGACAAAGTAGTCTGCATGCCCACCTGTGTCGATGGGTGCAGACGTGTGTTGTACAAGCATGTCCCGGACTATGGATCAAAAATCAGAACCTGATGTGGCAACAGGAAAAGCGAAAATAATTCCACGTCAGAGCCTTCATAAAACTATGTGGAATCATGAACATAGTCTTCCAAATGGGATGAACTGATTGGGACCAGCGCATGCCAGTGGTCCGATGGGCCTATAGGGCCTTGTACAAGAACCTAAGCATGGAAATGGTTGTGAAGACGAGGAGCAGAGTCCAAGCCATAGATTTGGGAAAGAATCCTCATGCAATCACTCCTATAATTGCAACAGCGTGCAAGGACTAGAGCGAAGAGATTATGCAGCCACGTGAGGATGAACATATGCAGATTCAAGAATCCATTTAGCAAGGGAACCTTGAGCTTTGTGAACTCGAAGAAGATTGGGTACGACTGAAGCCGAAATGCATATTAATGGATGAGGATATCAAAAAGCTAGAAACCAAAATCTCACAAGAATTATGCATTGATAGAAGGACGGGGCCACGTATGGGTAACCCTACCACCACACTAGAAGATTGTTGACAAGAGTTTTTGGATATACTACCATGGCTGCGATTGCACCTTATCAGACAAAGTCACCAAGGAAGCACACCACATAAGGAAGAACGTGAGGCATTGACGGGCACGAGGGTAACTAAGGGAGGCTCACAGATCTAATTGAAAGGTGACATGAAGCCTCACACCAGTAGTGCAGCCACCTGAATATCCATAGGAAGCATAGACTCAGCGCTCCAAGTAGTTGAAAGAGAGTGTGGGACTATAAACAAGTTTGTATGGGAATTGCGCGACACGGAAGTTGCACATAGGATCAATATGATGCATAGGTTGCGTTCATGCACAAGGGACTACACTGCCGCATGGACAAGCTGTAAAGTGACCATTGGTGTCACTGTTCATGACAAGATGGCCAATTTAAGACAATGAAGAGGGGATGATGGGCAATTAAGACACAAAGTTAGAGCTAGATTTGGGACTATCTGCTGCCAGTCTTGCATTAATGAACCGAATCTGGGGGGAATGGTCGAATTTGAATTCAAAATGGCATATAAATCATAGTTAGCTCTCCACCGAACAACCCTTGGCATTTTGTGAATTAAGTTGTTGCATTATCAAGCAAGCATGAACTTGATGAATTTGGAGGTTGTAAGAGCAAATTCGTGGTTTGACACATTGCCAAAGGAGAAACAGGATTCCCTGATCAGAATAATGTCAACAACCAAGGGAGTTGTGCAGAGTTCTACGCCACCACTAGGGGATGCACCAGAAATCTCTAAATCGCCCTAGACGTCGAAGCATAAGAAGGACCCACAGGCAGTAAGACCGGTCCACATTTCTTTGCAAAATCTTTGGTTCGGCAAATTGTCGATGGAAGAAAAGGGAAAAACAATTAATATTGAGAGCGATGATGAGGAGGAGGATCCTTAGACCTTTGTAGAAGACATGGAACTAGAGGAAAAGATGGAAGAAGACATCCAGCCAGTGTGCGCCACACCAAAGCTGCCCAAGTATTTCCCTTCACAGAAAGGGAGGGTAAAGGTACCTAAAGATTTGGATGTCGTTAAATGCACACTCAACACCTGGTTCCTCCTTGAGCAAGTTCTGTTTGAAGGTTCTATTGTGGGCCATGTACCCACTATGAAGTTTGAAGACTCAGACCTTGTGGACAGTGAGAATTTCCCTCATATGGAAACTAGCGAGCTGATGAAACAAAGCACGAAGGGGGAAGTTACAACACTGCAGCCACAGACATTGTTGTGCAGGGTGGAGGAGGCCGGTCTACTCCACCTCCTATCAATTCCACAATTTCACCGGGCCCCAATCACGATATTTGTCATCGGGCAACTACATTTCCTGGTGCACAATGGGTACTTGTAGCTGGAGGAGCCCATTCCCATCACGACGAAGCTCATTCATAGGATTTCTGAGCTTCCCTATATGGGAAGGGACCCTACAGAAATAGTTGGCACAAGTGGAGACTTGGTGATTGTGGAGGCCATGAAAAAAAATATAAGTTGGAGAAAAAGTAGAGGGGTTACGTTATTACTAGTATTCAGAACAAAGGGGTCCATGTCGCTACCCAGTTGTTGGCAGAAAAGGTGATGAGAAAATGTCATGGCAATGAGGTACCAGCAATAGTCATTTCGTTGACCAAGCAATGCGCAGAAGGGGTACAGTTCAACTGGGCGCAGTTCCTCTGCAACAAGTTCCTGACAAACTATAGAGAGGCCCAAGGGTAGGGTAAGACCTTCCACTACATGTGGTTGCTCTTATCCATCCTGTTGGTTATAGGTGAATTTCCTGAGGATAGTAATCTTCTTCCCCTTGACTAGGACTGGTCAGAGGCAACAAAATATGCATCAATATGGGCGACAAAGGATTCCATGTGAATCCGAGAAACCAAGATCTTTTGGGTATTTATTGAGGTGAGAGTACAACTGTGGATCAACAAAAGACCATGCCTATCCACCTTGGTATATGACAGTCTGAAGAGCTTTGCAGACTTTAAAGCAGATATGCAGAATGTGTATATCAAGGTGCGGAAGGATCCAGAGCAGAAGTGGATCACACTCCCCTTCATCGCAATAGATGAAATTGTTTTCGCGATGCTCGACACATGGCCACCAGAATGGCATGTACCAAATTTGGTGGTGCGTGATCAGACAGAGAATGAAAGACAGAAGGTTGCTACCAAGCTGCTAGCACAACATAAGCGGAATGAATAGCTAGCTGAAGAAGTATGGGCATCCCGGGAGGCAACGAAGGCTGCCACAGAAAATACAGTAGCAGTAGGGACCACTACGACATAGGAAGAGAGAGGCCTGAACTTGACCACAAGGCATGGGACAGATGATACGACGGAGGGCACGAACCCAAACACCACCTCTACATAATTGAAATGGCCACGTGTGACAGAATGAACATGGCCACAGAAGAATACTAAGGCTTCCATGTTGGATGGGGAGCGTATTACACTGATCGAGGGTGACCTATACAACATCGGTGACACCGTTCATGAAGTCAACAGGGAGGCACTCCAGGAGGTAATGACGGAGCAGTAGAATGTGTTGGGGGCACTCAGGACACAACTACAGGAACTTTAGATGTAGCCCCCACAACAGGGAATGGTAGCTCCCTACGGGGCTACCGGTACATCAACAATCGAGCAGTTGTTGCGGGCCAAAATGGCTAATACTGCCGTGTTGCTAGAAGGAGCACTAATAGTGGACAAGACGAAGGACAGAGCTATAGTAGGTCAGCTCAATGGACTTGGACTAAACTTGGCTACCCTTCCACGAGATATATTATACCAGCTACAGGATGGAGCGACAACAGAGCTCTACGCTAGGGAAGGGCACGCAGTATAGATGCTCAGTGAACAACAAATCAACATCGAGTAGCTGAGCCTCCAATGCAATGAAGCGATAACACAGTCTCAGCAATTGGAGTAAATCATTGAGAAAGCATGTCACCACATCCCCAAGCTAGAGATTGTAGTAGATTTACCAGTAGGTATACAGATCCACAAACTAGCCATTGGATTCCATGAAGCAAAGGAGGAAGCAACAAGGATCAAGTTGGTCCTCAACTTGCAGATCGCAGAGCTGAGGCTGAAGGCATAGTCCTCTACACTGCCAAAAATTAGAGAGCAGTGGCACCGCACCATTCAATCAGGGTTGGAAGCAATAGAGCACGCCAAACAGGATTTCATAGGCTTGTTAGATCAGTCACTCCTAACCCTCACTTCAATGCAGGAAGACCTAACACTAAAGCGGTTAGAGACAGAAGCGCAGGAGTTACAATAGGCCTATGACAATGTCCAAGGGACTACACAGTTGGTCACCCTTACTTAGCAGCTGCCCAAGATGAGGGAGGCCCGAGCTCTAAAGGCACAAGTGGAAGCCATGTGTCAAAAAGAAGTAGTGCTTAAAGAACACATCTAGCCTTAGCTCGAGGAAGCATTCACGGTCACCGCCACAATTGAGGGGGAGCTGGCCTAGATGTAGGATACATATGTGCAAAGGCAAGAGGGTGCCTCTAACAATGATGCATCAAAGAGTCGCGCATAATTGATACAACAAACATCGGAGGAATGTGTCGCAGATGTCCGCAAAGCAAAGAAGTTGTTATATGGACTCTGAGCAAAGATCACTGCACCAGCCGAGTGACTTGGGACAAGTCATGATGATTGTGTTGGGGGCCTGTTGGGCAACAAATCCACCCATAACAGATTTTTGGGGCTTGTAGCCCAAATTTTGGTCAAAAGCAATGTAAAGACCCCGCAAAATGTGGGCAGAGAGTGCGAGAGTCTTGTGTTGTCTACCCTAAAATATTGTAATTTAATATAGAATGTGCCAGCCTACCTTATGTGTAGAAGGGATTTTAAGTCTTGATCTTAAGTGTGATTAGTTTTTGAAGAAAAATTTCCTTCTGTGTCTGTAAGTCTGAGTCTTGGGTTGTAGTAGTAGAAAGAGGCTCTGCAGCTAAGTGCACAAAGGCCTGATAGAGTCCACAGCTGTGTGTGCAGACCCCTGCAGCTGAGTGCACAGGGAAAACTTGGGATTTTAACTGAATAGAAGTTTAATAAAAGATAATTTGATTCTAAAATATTGTGCATCTATTCGTAGAGCTGTGTGTTTATGCTTCTGTGATATTCTTATACATCTCTTTATAGTTTATGATTGCACGCACTTGTTATGAATGTCGAATAATTGAGAAGGCTAATGGGCCCATGAAATTAAGTTAGATCTATAATAATAACATAGTAAGGATAAAGGATCTAGATAGCACCTCTTTGTGCTCTGTATAGAGCTACATGAAGGTCAGACGGCTACGCGGAACAGTGCAAGCGCGTAGGATTGGTTCGCAACCTTTCCAAACCTCATCAAGACATCCCTAGGGTGTGGAAACCTGGTTCCAGCACCCTCCCTTACTACCTCGGGTGAGACCTCAGTTCGCGCTCTGTGAACTGTTGCCGAACGGGTCGGTAGTTTCGGGATTTGTTTGGTTAAATCACTTTTGAACCTGGGTTAGGCCCCAACAAGCCAACAATAACCCACTTTTCACACAAGAGCATTTTAATCCAAGTATTTAAAGACCTTAAATACTTACCTCGTGGTCCCTTAAAGACGCATCACTGTAACTAATCGAAGTATTGACCACAAACTCTATCACAAAACCTCCTATGATATGATTGAGACAATAATCAACAATGTGTGCGATCTTATCTTTAGAGGCTTCTAATCTCCACACTAACTCTGGGGTCCAGACTATTGGACTATTGAGACTCCACATTCGTTGGCCATCTGCCAATTTCGTAATCCACTTGTATAATTCAATAGGGAAGGAACATAATAATATTTAGTGTATCTCTATGTATAGATATCTATCCAACCAATGTTCTTTCATCAATCACTAATCCTGTTCTCTTCTGCCGCGAATTCGTGGATCTTTCTATCCAAATAGTCTTCGATCTCTTTCTTAGTTGGATTCTAGTGATGCGACATCACACATCTCTTTATGCAGATTGTGGTCCCGACAACCAAACCATTTGTTGGCTTGAAGGGCCCTGACCTAGGTTCAACATTAATTAGCCAAGAAAATCCCTACACTACTAGCCCTTTTAGCGTCAATCCGCGGAGCACAGAATGAAGTCTCAGTCTCACCCAAAGCAGTAGGGGGGATGCAGGAACCAAGTTCCCACACCCAGAGATGTTAGTGATGTCATTTTATACCCTAAACCTTCCTTCACACAGGTCAATAAGCCTTTTAAGGCTTATCAATATACTCTTCTTAGTCATCCTCTAAACCTTCGCAAAGGTCTATGATTGTCCTTTGCGTACCCTAGATAGGTGAATCAAACACTTATGCACCTCTGTAATTACTCTTACTTATGTATTTACCTAGATTATCTTAAGTATCTGATAACCTCAACATGAATTAAGATGATCTTCACATAGACAGATATTCTTACTTGTGTTTGTATAACAAAGCAAAACATGTGGATTTGCGCATCAATACAACATTAAAACATAAACCCAATATTGATCATAACATAATCATATGCATTTATAATAGAAGTAAAATAGATCATATATAGATAATTCGAGAATAATTCTCTTTATTGATGCTTCAGATCTTCTTTATAGACTCTAACCATCGTGCACACACAGTTGCTGGGGTCCGCGCACTCAGCTGCGGACTTCTACCCCAGGCCTCTGTGCACACAGCTATAGTGGTCCGCGCACTCAGCTGTGGACTTCTACCCTAGGTGTTATATAGAAAAATGACCCCCTCATCAGCTTAGAGGGGAAAGACATGATAGCTATAGCAAAGACTCACAAGCCTTGTGTCCACACTAACGCTAGCTATACACTGACAACATGCTTTATAAAGCTTGTTGTTAGTGTTAAGTGAGCGTTAGTGTGGAAACAAGGCTGTGTTCTTGGTGTTTGCTTAAGCTATCATGTCTTTCCCCTCTAAGCTAATGAGGGGGTGCTTTTTTTGTATAACAATAAGGCTTCAACCGACCATCAATCACTTTTCCTGGGAAAAGTTTGCCTTTTAACTTTACTATCTAGATCGCGCACTTTACCATCCGTATCACGCCACCATTGGTGATCCCTTTAGTAATATACGGCCCGATCCAAGGCATCAAATTGATCAACTCTCAGTGGTAGCTCCTAAATTTTTCAACGGAACCATGCACATCATGTCTTATCACTATGACCTTTTTATCAAGAAAGTCCTTCTTTATTCCTTCCTCAAGCTTCTTGACTTCTTCTTATGTTATGGTGCTATTTTCCCTTGATTGGAATTTTTCCTTCATGAGTTCTTGGAGCCTAAGATCACCCAGTTGGATCTCTTCATCAACTCCCAAGCTTTCTTCTTCGTCCAGCTGCATGATCCATTCTTCCAAGCCTCCACGATCTGTCATATCCGTGGGCACTGCTATGCGCCAACTAGCCATGATAGACTCCATCGGAATTATAGTGTTCACTCCATAGGCTAGCCTAGAAGGCATCTGTTCCATCAGTTTCTTGCACATCACCCTATAAGCCCATAAAACTATTGGTACGCACAGGGCCCCATCACTTCGTTATGCATTATATACCTTGCTCAGTGCTCTACACATCTCGTTAAATGCTTCTGCGTGGATAACCTTCTACGTGCTTGTTCTCTACACACTCTGTCATTCCAACTTGAGGAACCATTCATGCATTTCTTGCCCCCAACACAATCTTATTGACCGTATTTCCCAACGCAAAGTTCATGTGTATCCGTGCAGGTTGTTTACCATATGTCTATACCCACATGGACAGATGCGCGCACAGACCATCCCATCCATTTTATTTATCTTCCAATTGCACTATAGTTTTCCCAAACCATGTGCGCATCATTCTCCTACATTCACGCCAGTCCTCAAAGCTTCCTCGGTGTGTACCCCACCACCTTGTGAGTGTAGCATGCAGTACCCAATTCAAGGCCTGGAAACATTTCTTTTCTAGCACCTCCCTTTCAAATCTGTCCAAGAAAGCATCTACCTCACCTAAGCCATCATACGTAGGTAGATCTCTCGCTTCTATCAATACACAGCGTAGTGACCTTGTCATCATGTTACAATTAAGTGTGGTTACCTCATGTAACCAGTTCTGCCATCGTTCTATCTCCTCATTCGAATCTGAAGTACATGAGCTTTTGCACTCCCATGATATCCATCCATCCACGGTGGGATTTACCCCATCTTCCTCTCGAACAGTTATTTTGTAGATGTAGTCCAAATCATTGTCACTTTCAAAATGCTACTAGGTGAGACTCCTTGGGAGTTGGATACCGATAGGTTTATTCTCCGCACGATGTTTGGACTAGGAGAGACTATTAGTACTGGAGGAGTTGTCACCTCTGAGGGAGTTGCTCCAAAGGTAGTGAGCAGGGAGGCTCCAACTGCTCTGCCTATGGCACCAAGGTCACCTAGGCCGAAGCCTACACCAGTGAGAAAAGTGCCCAAACCTAAGAAGGACAAGAAGAATAAGCCCATGACGTGTACAAGTCACTGAGGAAGCACGTTGCTACCTAGGCCCAAAAGAAGTAAAAAAGATTGGTGAAGGACAAGGGAAAAGTGGTGGATTTGGAGGTTGAAGTGGGCACGGAGGACATAGACACCGGGGGGTGGATCCTATATCCAAATTTCTGGATTATATCCCTACGTCCAAGGGAAAAGCGAAGGTCCCTAAGGACCCAAATGCAGGAAAATTCCTCCTCAATACACCCATGTTGCTAGAGAACATCACTTTTGAATGTCTGCGCTTGGTGCAAATTCCCTATCTCAAGCTAGAAGACTGGGATCTCGCGAACCATGAGAGGTTGCCTGACTTAGAAATAGATAACTATATGAAGAGGGTCTTTTACAAATAATCAGGTGTCACCACGTTGGAGCCTGTGGAGTGGATTCGTGGAGTGAAGCAGTCAGGGTTATTGAACCTATTGTGGGTATCCCACTACCACCACTCCAATATCAACCTTATTTTTAGCAAGTAGTTGCTGACCTTAGTACATGACATATGCTTATGGCTGAGTGCACTGATCCCTATCACTGATATTTTGATTCAGTGGATCATGCTGTTGCCGCACTTAGGGTTGAATCCAGCCAAGGAGTTTGGCAGAAAGACGAGTGAGCGTGACCTCGCAAAGAAAATGAAGGACAAATTCAAGCTCGTGAAGAACCCATGCGAGTACTCTATTACCTCAATCACCGACTCCATGGTAAAAATTGCTACACAGATCCTTCCTAGAAAAATCATGAGCAAATGTCGTGTGGATGAGTTTTCGATGCCAATTATTTCACTAGCTTCACAGTGTGTGGAGGGCATACAGTTCAATTTGTCACGCTACCTTTGTAGCGAGTCACTTGCGAACTATCGAGAAGCATAGGATGAGAGTAAAACATTCCACTATTCATGGTTGTTTCTCTCCATTATACTCATCACTTGGGATTTGTTGGAGGACAGTCAGTTTCCTCCCGTGGAGAAAGATTTGTTGGAGGTTGCACAGTTTGCATCCCTCTGGGCAACAAAGGATGTCATGCATGTTACAGAGACCAAAGTCTTTTGGCTGCTGATGGAGGCGAACATTTGCATGGCCATCAACTGGAAGCCACAGTTGTCACCAACCATGTTTGAACAACTTTTAGAGTATGCGGAGTTTAAAGCTGACTTCCACCATGTATACATCTGAGCACAGAAGGATCCACAACAAAAATGGTTTGACTTGCCCTACCTCACTACAGATGATGTTATTCAGGAGGTCATCAAGTACTGGCTGACATATTGACATAGTCTGTCTGATCTAGCTGCAGGAACCAGCAAATCCACAGAAAAGAAGAAAAAGGAAGTAGCAAAGGAGAAGGTCTAGTAGTTGGCTAACAAATAGAGGAAAGAGGTTGAGGAGAAGGCCCAGGTGGAAGTGGAGCTCACCTAAATAAGCAGGATGAATAGGATGAGCGCGACTCTGAGCACAGTGGTAAGTCTCCTTCAGCCCAAACAAAGGAGGAGTAGTCAAGGTAGAGTGGTGGTGGTCAGGAGGCACAGAGCACTCGCTTCTGGATCAAAAGGTACAAGGAACAAGGAAAGGAAGGGTCACAAAAGAAATCAAAAGTGATAACGCTGTCACTAGATCTAATTACTCTGATAGACAATGACCTAGAAAAAATAGGCGACAAGCTGTGTGATACCACAGCAGAACTATTCCAATAGTTCGAACAAGAACACCAGTAGGTGCTAAGTACCATCTAGAAGGATTTGCACAAGCTGCAGATTCAAACAAGTAGGATCCAAGTAGGCATATGGTAGATCAGTGTTGCATCAACAATTTTGGCACTAGGGACTACTCAGGCAGCATAGATGGTTCGATCACTAGATCTTCAGGTAGTCACACTACCAGATGGATCCTTGAGCACAGAGGCAGCTGATGACAGGGTCATCACAAGTTTTTTGAAGAATATCAGCCTCTACCGGGCTGCGCTTCCCAATTAGTACCTTCACAAGCTTGCGGCAAGTGTGACAACAGAGATCAGAGCTTGGGAGCAGCGTGCACTAAGCCTCATAAGTGAATATAGAGTGAACAATGAGCATATGTTCAATGAAAAGACAAAGGTGCTAAAGGAAAAGGAAATAACACAGATGGAGAGTGCTCAGCTAGTAGCCATAGTGCTAGAAGCATGCAGAAAGGTGCCAGAACTGCATATCTTGGAGGATGCACTGTTGGAGGAAAAGATCATAAAACCTACTACAGGTGTGCGTGATGCTAAGGAAGAGGTGGCTAGAGTCTAGTTTGAACTAAACCTGAAGATAACAGAACTGGAGCTCAAGTCGCACCCTTCAACCCCGCCAACAAGAAGGGAACAACATAAAGCCACTGTGAAAGATGGAGTCACGATGGTGGATGCCACGGTGTTGGAATGCACCGCGCTATTTGAGCAAGCTATGGAGGTAGTCACAACCCTGTAGGATGACCCCACTCTGAAGGTCTTAAATACAAAATTCCACGAGCTCCAGTAGCAATATGATGAAGTGAGGGTGACAAGGTGCACTGTTGCTATAGCATAATGCCTTGCCAAGCTGCAGGAGGTGAAATAACTACTTACACAGGTGCAAGTAGTGCAGAAGAAAGAGGTCATTCTGATGACTAGATTGGGCCCTAATTGGATGAGGTATACATCATGTCCACCAATATTCAAGAGAATTTTGCGAACTTGCTGAGTACGCAGTAGAAAATCAAGCAAGACAGTGTAGGACCAACCACAGAGCAGCTGGTGGAACAAATCAAGCAGGTAGCCATGCAAAGCACGACTAAGGTAGTAATTGCATAGGTAGAGCTAGGCGATATCCATAATAAGATCTCCACGCCATTTGGGTGACTCGAGGGCAAGTTACGATCTATGTGTTGGGGGCCTGTTGGGATGGGTTCCCCTCGCATCAATTTTGGGGCAAAAGCCCAGGTTTTGGGGAAAAAGGCCAAGTTTTTTTGTATAAAGATGTAAAGTCTCCAGAAATTGTGGTCACGGAGTGCATAGTTAGTTAAAGAATCATAAAGGGTTTTACCCTTCTTTATGTAAATCAAGTTGACTTTTTGAGGATCTACCCATGATCCGCGGACCATGGGATTGTATAAATAGGTGTGTCTTGGGATGTCTAAGGTAAGTAATAGAATATGAAGATGCATGTAATGGTTCAGTAGATGGGAGAGGTCTAGAGAGTTAGTGGAGAAGAGTAGGAAGAAAGGCTCTGTAGCTGTGTGTGCAGAGGCCTAGAGTAGAGTCCACAACTGAGTGCGCGGACCCTTGCAGCTGAGTGCGTAGGGAAGTTTGAGTCTGTAAGATGAAATAAATATTAATAAAGAATATTGTTGCAGAAATACTCATGTTTATATCTTTACTTCAGTTTATATGAATGCGCTTTATGTTGTGATGGGTTTATGAAATAATAATGTACTGATGCATGACTTTACATGATTTATATTGTTATATGAATGCAATTGATGTTGACTGTTACATGAAGATAATCTTGTTGTATGTTGAATTTATCAAACATTAAGCCGATCTGAGTAATTGCTGGGTTAAGAGTAATATTTGATGTGCGTAAGTAGCTGATTAGCCTGTTCAAGGTTCGTGAAAGACATTCGTAGACCTTCACGGAGGTATAGAGGTTGATTAAAGGAAGTTATATCAATAAGCCACAAAGTCTTATCGATCTACGTGAAGGCAAATTTAGGGCATAAAACAACATCACATTGATCTCTTGGTGTGAAACTTGGTTCCAGCATCCCCCATACTGCTTCGGGTGAGACTTCAGTCTGCCCTCCATGGATTGATGCCAAAAGGGCTAGTAGTGTAGGGATTTGTTTGGCGCAACTAACTATAAACATGGGTCATGACCCACTAAGCCAACAATGAACCAAAACAGAGAAGCTGGAATTCTACAAGTGTGTCGCCAAGTGTTGTAGCAGCTACAGCCACCCTCCAAACTTTTGGCATGCACCCAATTTCAGAGCCTCCCTTGAGAGCTTCACTTGATGACTGCACACACTCAAGTTCACTTCGTGAGCTCATGTGAGTCTTTGCATCCACCTTTCTTTTTCATTTCACCAAGTCTTGCATGTTGATTTCAAGTTCATGCTTATGACCATGTTCTAGTTATGCTCAAAGTCTTCGCTTCATGTGTACTTGTTGTGTTAGCTATGGAAACATCTATCACATTCACACATGGAGTCGCATTCATCATCACATAAGCATCATCATGGTTGGCCAATGATCAATCACAAGTGTCATGCTTGTCGCCTACACCATCAGTCAGTCATGTTGTTCATATGTGTCTGGATGGTTTGAGTTGTCGAGTCGTCGAGTCATGCAAGTGTGTGTTGTAAGATCACATATGAATCTTTCACTTGTTCACACACATAGTCATTATGTTGAAGTTCTACTGACCGAACTCCACTTTGACAGTTGTTTCACCCCACCATCGACTCGAGCGACTGTCACCCAGAACAATGCAAGGGAAATAAAGCACATTTCAAGTTGCACTGCTTGCAAGTAAATCAATCAGCCTCCATGCTGGTAAATAAAGAGTTTGACTCGACAGCCACCCCGGGGCTGATTCCCCTGGAAAATTGCATAGAGGATGTAAGAATTGCCTGCTCTGTTGATTGAGAAAATTGCACAGATAGGCCAAACAGACACCTAGTGCCCATCCCTGTCTCTCTCTAAAAATGGTGCAATTTTTCCAGCCAGCCCTTCTGATAGTCGACTAGCTACTCATCCATAAAATTACGTAGTTTTCATGAGTAGACCCTCTATTGTCCAATAGTCCGCTTACCTTAGAAATTGCATAGAGATGATCAGCAGGCCATCCTTCCAACATCAAAGCAATTTCTCTCGCCAACATCTCCCAACAATAGACTGTCACTTCCCTCCAGGAATTGTGCAGTTTCTACTACTCAACTCTTGTCAGCTGACTGCCAGTTCCCCTCAAGAATTATTCAGTTTCTACTACTAGTGACCTAGTAGTTAGCTTCTAGTTCCGTCTAGGAATTTTGTAGTTTTGGCTTCTAAGCTCCCGACCAGTTCCTATAAAAAATTGTGCAATGTATGTCTACCAAGCCTCCCTATAGCCCGACCTGTTCCTCCAAAACATTGTACCATTTTTGTTGCCAAGCCCCGCTGCCCACTCGTTCTAAAAACTATGCAGATTTTTCTTGCCCAGCCTTCCTACAGCTCAAAGTGTTCCCCTAAAAAGCTATGTATTTTTGTCCTCCAGCTAGGCTAGACCTCACAGATGGTGACTGTCGATCCGGCTTTCTCATCTCCATCACCTAGTGACTCTTGCGTGTTTTTCATTAGTAGTGCCTAGAGCCTCCATCCCGCCTTGCAACCTTGTTGCCTCTCCCAGCCACCTACATATGAAATGATCATGTATCATGGTAGGCTAGGAGGTTTTTGGATTTTATGTCATCCCATCATGACTGACTACAGGAATAGGTACACAAACAAACATGGCTCAATGACAAATGGGATGAATGAAGGGGATCACATGCAAAAGGACAGGTTCAACAATGGATGAATAAACAATGCATGCAAAGAAATTTTCTCGCGAACGGATGATCATGAAAATATGTGTTCATAGACGGATGATTGAGCAAACATGCAAGATGTGCTCATGAACAGATGAATAAATAAACATGCACCTTTTGCAAATAGACCAACCAGTCAAGCCTTCCAACATATAAGCAAGGAGAAATGTGCCAAAATAACATCAAGCGAACCAACAACCATCGAAGACTCCACGCACTTTTCCATGTAGAGGTGAAGTTGTGACACACCATGAGGACATCCACCACCCAGCAACATTGCAGCTCGACATGCACACCAGTAGTAGCACAAATGTACCAGCACTATACTGTTGAGTCATGTCATGAGTCATGTCATCCACATCTCTACTATTGGCCATACTATCTATCAACGTAATGTAACATGGAAGTCCAAGAGACCCAGTTGTTGTAAAAAGAGTCATGCAAAGTCAAAAATCCATGGAAGTCAAACAGTCATGAGGGTAGTCAAATGGCCACAAGGGTTAGTTTCACCCTTGGCTATAAATACCCCCTCATTTGTACATGCAATGGAATTTTCACCTCATCTCCTCCCACATAGCCAAGAGAGTCTGTAATATTTTCTTTGAGGAGTAAGTAGTGGCTCCAATGCCCCTCTCACGGGGTTAGTGATGTATGGTGTAACGATGTGTCTTGGAACTTTAGCTTAATTCAAAAGCTTGCTAACAAGCTAGCACATTTTCACACAAGTATTGTAATTGTTGTAAGACTAATATAAAACAATTGTGATGCATGATGCTTTAACCCGTGTTTCACATTTGAACTATTTCACTTGTTGTAATACATAATCTATTAGTGAAAATGTGTTTTATATGTTGTTAACATTATCTCTCCCATGGTGGCTACCTTCCTAGAAATCAGATATACCTTTCACATAAAACATGTTCTAAAAACTATTGTGCTCATGTGGACTAATCTTCTTAATGTTATACATGGTATCTTCCCTTGTGTGTTGTGACTTGCACATTTGTGTGGACTGCTCCACTGGAAGTTGTGCACGTCCTATTGTGTTGTGTGTTCTTAGCAGAGTTGAGACTTCTCCCAACAGATTTGGGACTCAATCTCACCCTCTCCCTCTATAGTGAAATAACCATTGACACAAGAGACACTTACACTCACCAGGCACGGGAACCTCACTTCTCAAAGACAAAGGAGACCACTCTCTTGTGTTGACAAGCAAGAGTTGAGGCAAATGCTTAAGATAATGTCAATCAAGCCATCATATTGGATGGGACTCCCACACCAAATGGTGTGAGGTCTAGTTGGGACTTCATGCCGGGGTGATCCCCTAAATGTTGGTGGGTCTAGTACTGTCAACACATTGATTAATATTTATAGACTATCTCATTATTTAGATACTTGTTCAACGTTTTATGTGCTTCAACATTCATTGATGGTTATGTTAGGCCCTCACTATTTTGGCAAGCCCTCTAAATATGATCAGATTCATTTTCCCTCACAAGATTCTCATCTTGATACTGTGCATTTAATTGAAAATTCATCTCTTTAAGGATTTCAAGGTTTTCAAGATGATTGTTTTTAATATCATGATCCAATCTATGATTTCCTAGTGTTGAAATATGGCAACAAGAATATTCCAATTTAATTTGTCTTTGAATTAAATTGTGAATTAAAATCAAATTTAGTCTTAACAACTACTTTGAAATAATTAATTAATTTTAAATTATTAGTTGGAGAAATTCAAGTTCGAAGTCTTTCTAAAGTCATGCAAGAGTTATCCCTTAAATTAAGGAGATAAGATTGAGTTATATTTTAGTTGTAATTAGTTAACTCAGTTTACTAAGTTAAGTCTATTTAAATTAGTTCCAAACTGTTTGAGGAACTAATAGTGAGTGAACAGTTAGTTGATGCATTAATGCACTCGACTAGTGCTACTTCAGTTAACTAAAGATTCCCTCATCATAAACTCATGCATGTCTATTCTGAGAAAGACTCAGTTGAGATTAATGCTCAAGGATAGTGTACTATCCGTTGCGTGTATTTTCTCATGGAGAAAACTCATGCATGCAGTCAAGGATTCATCCCTGAGGATTATGCAGTTTTGAAGGTAGGTTATCCACTTGGTAATAGTCGAATCATCCACAAGGAACAATGCAAGGAAATAGGAGCTTGGAGGGCAGAGAGGAAGGCTGGAGAGAAGCCAAGATTGCCTATGAGCATATGTGAGGATTGTACTAAGAGCTAGCTAGCTGTGACAGCTAAGGCTTTGTATAATTCCTATGTATTTCCACCATGTATGATAATAGAATAGTTTGGGGTTTTTAGCTGAGGCTTTCCCAAAAGCATTTTCATGTGTATTGTGCCATTGATTCTTCTTCTTCTGGTTATGTTGTTCAACTTAATCTTTAAGATTTTGTAAATTCATAGTAGAAGTAGGTTATAGTATTCTTCTTTGATTTATATTGCATTATCCGGGTAACCTATCACAAATTTTCTACATGGTATTGGAGTTGTGAACAACATACTGAGAAGAGAATTCTAAGTTTGAAGTTCGGGGTTGCAGGTGCAAATCGAATTCATATCATACTTCAAGGTTGGCCAATGGCATTCTATGGCTTGAGACTCGAGTATGCCTTGGAAGGTAAATCGAATTACATAGCATGGAAAGATAGAATGGAGGCTATATTAGAAGACAATGGCTTGAAGGAATTCATTGATCAAGAAATCCCAAAGCCAGCTTCAACTAATGTACAAGAGTTATCTGATTGGAAGAAGTGTGTGGTGAAGGTGAGATGGATCATCCTTGAGGGAGTTCGAGACCATATTGTCTCAAGTCTCCATGGGAAGGATATTCCATTTTCAATGTGGAAGACATTGAAGGACCTCTACTAGAACAGTAATGACCAGAGGAAATTGGCGCTCAAGGATAAGCTTCGAAGAATCAAGATGAAGGGTGGCACTATTTCCACATATCTGAACAAGCTCTCCACTTGTAGAGATGAACTTGGCAATGTGGGAATAAATATTGCCAATGATGATATGGTGAGACTCGCTCTCCTTGGCCTTCTAAAGAGTTGGAATAGCTACTAAGAATATGTGAATGGAAGGGAGAAACTATCGGATTGGGAATGACTATGGTCGGATCTTATGTAGGAGGAGATCAGGAGGAGCAAAGGAGATGGTTCTTCATCCAAAAATGAAGATGAAGAAAATTTGGCCTTAGCAAGTAAGGCAAGGAAAGGGAAGGGGAAGGCTTCCCATTTCAAATCGAATTATTCTCATGGAGGAAAGAAGGGTGACATGTCTAAAGTAAGATGCTTTAGTTGTCACAAGATGGGACATTATGCGACTAATTTCCCATCAAATAAGTCCAAGAAGGGATCCTTGGAAGGATCAGAAGGTGAGTAATTATCCTCTCAATTCGAAATGGACTTTACCCTCATCGCATGGATGGTGTCATCAATGATGGGTTGTGCCTGGTATCTTGACAGTGAAGCCTCATTCCACATGACTGGTGATAAAAATTTATTCAGTGCCTTGGAGGAGAAATACCTCAAGATGCAGATAGAGATGGGTGACGATGGAAGGTAAGTGTTTCAAGAGTGGGCATAGTTTGCTTTCAAAGGGAGCATGGAGCTCCTCTCACCTTGATATATGTGATGTATGTGCCTAGACTGAAGAAGAACTTGGTATCGGTAGTGATGTTGGAGGACAAAGGCTACGATGTTGTCTTCAGTAAAGGAAAGGCATTCCTAAGACACATAGCCACGGGTCAGACCAAGAGGATAGGTATTCGGGTGAAGAATCTCTATAAACTAGAGGTAGATGATTATGCATCATTGAGTATGAAAGCAGAATTGGTGCAAAGCCAAGACATTGGCGAGTTGTGGAATAGGCGGTTAGGCCATTTGCATCAAGGAACTTTGAAGATAATGCAGCAGATATCTACAGGACTTCCTAAAGGTAAACTTGAGCAAGTTGACACATGAAAAGGTTTTACCTTGGGAAAGTACACCAAGTGTTCCTTTCATGATCGAGATAGTCGAGCAGAGGATATCTTAGAGCGAGTTTATACTGATTTGTGTGGACCATTCTTGACGGCATCCACAACGAAGCAAAGGTATTATGTGATTTTCATTGATGAATATTCTCGTAAATGCTGGATTTATTTCATGCAGAAGAAGGACCAAACCTTCACAAAGTTTTGTGAGTTCAAATATTTGGTCAAGAAAGAGTCAGGGAAGAAGATCAAGGCCTTGATAAGTGACAATGGTGGAGAATATGTCTCTCAAGAGCTTAAGGACTTCTGTGCAGTGGAAGGAATTAAATGAGAGTTGACGACACCTCATAACCCACAGCAAAGTGGGGTGGTCGAGAGGAAGAACAGAACTATTGTAGGGGTAGCATGGGAAATGCTGCATGACCAAGGCCTACCACTTCAATTGTGGGTTGAGGCATGCAACACAGTGGTCTATTTGTAGAATAGAGGCCTGCATCGCATACTTGGGATGAAGACACCACAGGAAGCTTTCTCTAGTAAGAGACCAGATGTGGGCCACTTCAGTATCTTTGGCTCATCGGTATATTGCCATGTGACAAACGATGCATGGAAGAAGCTTGAGCTGACAGCAGAGTTGGGGATATTTGTGGGGTACACTGATACACCTCAAAACTATCATGTGTACTTGCCTACCAATCGGAGGATAGTGGTTTGCAGAGATCTAAAGTTTGATGAGTAGAAGTCCATGCAAGTTTCCCTTGAGAGGGAGCTCCAACTACAGGCTGTGGAGGAACTGTTGGTTCCTAAGGATGAGGAGCCTCAAACTGATGTGGAGCAGCTGCATGCAGAGGTTCCAGGAGTGGAGACATCCACTCAAACAAAGTCTTCTAGAGATGGACGAATGTGCACAAGAGAAGCTGACAGATTGTTGGAGGATATGAGAGAGAATGCAGGAGCACCATCTTCTCAACACAGATAGAGGAGGTCACCTGAGAGGTACACTGGATACATGGCCCTTGCTGGGGAATGTGTTCAGACCGAACCATCTTCCTTTGAGGAAGCAGTGCAGTAGTCGATTTGGGTTTATGCTATGGTGGAGGAGTATGACTCCATAGTTCGTAACAGTATTTGGGACGTGGTTTTGACATCAGAGAACAAGTCAGTTATGAGTTCCCATTGGCTTTACAAGGTAAAGCAAGCTACTAATGGTAGTGTGGAGAAGCATAAGGCAAGATTTGTTGCCGGTGGCTTTTCACGGGTCGAGGGGATTGACTATGATGAGACTTTTCCTCCTGTCACAAGGTACTCATCTATTAGATCTATGCTGTCACTATCAGCACAGATGGGTTGGAAGATCCATCAGATGGATGTGAAGACTACATTCCTCAATGGCCAGATTGAGGAAGAGGTGTACATAGAGCAGCCATAAGGTCTTGAGACCTTTGATCATGAGTCACATGTGTGCTGACTCAAGAGGGCATTGTACAAGCTAAAGCAAGAACCTCATGGTTGGTACACCAGGATAGAAAACTACTTCATCGGGTTGGGCTTCATAAAGAGTGAAGCGGATGTGAACCTGTACCACATCGTGGTGAAAGGTAAGTTGTTGATCATTGTACTTTATGTTGATGATCTCATATTAACTGGTGATGATCAGTTGATCGTGTCTTGCAAGGATGACCTTGCAAAAGAATTCGAGATGAAAGACATGGCTCTCATGAATCCATTTAGCTAATCCTATAGCAGCTACATGCATCCGTTCTTCTTCTGATGGCCCCATCCACCAGTCATATACAATTCCGGCCATTCGTTTTTTTGCTAAGGCAAAAATAGATAGATTTTCTAATTTAGAGACAATTTGCATTTGATATAGGGCACCAATCCAAACTCCGATGGATTCAGCTGGATTTGTAGATTTGTCTAAGTCTAGAACATATCCAGTGGCATTGGTTGCAAACAAGTCTTCTTCAACCCTTGGGTACTTATGGGCTTCACGAAGTACATTGGCTTTTTGGAGAGATGGCAAAATGAAGTAGGGGAATTTAGAGGCAGCATTTTCTAAAGTGGCTATCTCACTTTTTGATTTGTGAAGATTTAGTTATTTTGCTGGCTCTAGTCTGTGTCCAGCTTGGGCGCTAGATTCAGCTTCACTGCCCTCTTGCTTTTCATCTATATCCCAATAGTTAGGAGTATCCATAGAGATAGAAAATTTGGGAACCTTTGAATCTCTCCTTTTCTTCTCTTTTTTCTTTTTCTCTTTTGCTTCTCTTCTTTCTTTTTCTTCTTACTGTTCATCATGGAGAAGCTTAAGATTAGCTAGAATTAGCTTAGACTAGGATCCTAAATCATCCAGAACTTCCTCTGCATGTGCACACCATGTGGTAAGGTAATTACCAATCTGATCTAAATCAGTGGTGTTTAACACATTATGCTCTATTAAGGGAGCACAGTCAGCTTGGGTCGGAGGCTGTTTTGATACAGAAGAGGTGGTGCAAAATTTTGTCTTAGGAGGCCATTTCCCACCTTTTATAAAACGATGATTTGCATATTGCCATTCTTCAACAGGAGGAAATTGGGTATGAGAAATACGGTGAATTTTATTTACAGCTAAAAAAGGTTTAGATTCAAGTATATACAGTTCAGGTGGTGACAACTGTGGTTCAGAAACACTGACTTCTTCGATCGGAGGGAGATCTACGCGTCTTGAAGAAGAGGCTTCAGTAGAAGGTACATGGATTACATAATGTCGTGGCCTGACGATAGGTCTAGGAATCTATGCTTTTGGAGGAATAAGCTTTATTTGACCATTATTAATCGAGATTCTTTTGAGTTTTGACTCAGGCTTGCGACTATCTACAATCGACTTATATTGAAAATACCAATTGCTTGGCAATTCAGTTTCATCATACATAACACCTTCAACTTGAGAATTTGAAAGACCAACAGTAACACAATCCTTTAGAACAAGTTGTTTCAGTTTAGGATGGGTGGTGTTGGTTAGCTGAAAAGAAGCTTGAACCAACGTAGAAAGATACTCACTATGTTCTATCATTTGAAGACCTTGAACTTCTACCAAGAGTTTCCAACAATCTTTAAGATGGACATCATTTAAGCTGATTGAGTAATCAGGAAATATTGTACCATATTGACATCCTGTGGATAGATTACCCAAACTGGTTCCTATCCTTACATGGTCATAAGTATGGTGACGGGTATCAAAGACTTCAGCAATGCAGGGAGTATTTAATCCATGTCGGAACAAATGAGCAAGACCAATTCTAATACCACCAAAATGAAGATAGGAATACTTATGATCCTTTACATACTATCGAAATTTCTTGATCTCATCATCAAAAAATAGGTTTTAAGCGACTATTTGGACTGCGGGACCAAATTTTTTTATAGTAACTTCCACTTCTTTCAAAAAGGATTTTCTTTTAAAAATAAACGAATCGGCAGTTTATAAACATCAGTAGCATGGAGAGTAGGAGGATTCCAGCTCTCAGGATTCACGACTGCTTCGGAATTTTCAATAGATACCAGATTAGATCAATAGTTCGAGAAGAGACTTCAATTATGAATTTACGATCAATAGTAGAGAAAGAGCATAACAAATTTGCCATAATTACAAACTATACCAGAGATTGACAAAGTAATGTTTATCTACTCAGCAATTATAGAACAAGAGCTTTTCAAAGGCTTCCTGGCTAGCTTTAGACTATGTCTATAGTTTATAACTCAGGACAAGAATAGGGCTCTGATACCAATTAAAATGATGGACTGAGTAAGTTAATTGAACCTCTGAAGAGTATGCTGAAATTCCTCACACCATCCACCAGCTCGAGAAATACGAGGACACATGACTCATTTGTTCTTCAACTCGCTTTACAATCCTGACTTAAGGCGATCATGGAACAAACCGTTGTCAGACAGGCGGCCCAGTAGGCTTCAGAATTAATTCAAATAAAGTTGTTACATACCATGTTATGCCTCAGAGTAGAGCTTTCTAGTCTCTGGTCTCTTAAAGTACATAATACAAACACTCTTTCACACACTCACACACACTCACAAAAACAGACCTTTGTCTACACACACAAGACTCATACTTTTAAGTTTAGAAACATATGAGAATTATTGAAGGTCTTGTCAGACATTGCTTAGTCTTGGCGGTGTCTGTTCAATATTCTCATGTACAATAATTAAAAGAAAACGTACTACCAAGGTCCCGTCGGACTTCGATCACTATCATAATCCGAATTAGGATCATGTGCTTCTGATGAAGATGAGGGAAGCTTTTGCTTTAACCATGGTTGATTTAACCACTCCAAATATTCTGTCTCCCATGTGTGGTCCTGTTCTTCTTGAGCATATTGGTACAAATCCATGAAAATAGTTTCTTTTTTGTCGGATACCTTCTCTTTTCCTTTTGCCGTAGCTGCTTCTTCTTTTGTCGAGACTGTAGAAGATTCTCCTTTTAGTGGTGCCTTGGATGATTGTCCTATATCAAACTTTATCGTGCTAGTCGTAACATGGAGGTTTTCTTGTGGAAAGAGATATTTATTGTCCTCTTTCATCCACCGAAGCCATTGGATCTATCTCAATGTTAAGGAGCGAATCCTTTTTGCTTTTACGGTATTCAGGCATTGTTTGGACTGACAATTTCACTCCATCTAATAATTTCCATTTGAAAATTTGAAACATGCTGACAAAGCGTTCTATGGCACATTGGACCCATAGTTTGTCGTTATGATTGATATTCTCTTGCTGCTGCCAACCCAATTCAAAATTCATAGATGAACAAACCTTGGTTGGCAATAATAAATTTACCAAACAAACTACATCATCACTCCATTTTCCTACCATAACACTAATAGTAATTAATGCCTTTGAATTAATTAGTAATTTGATTACTCCAAATCTTCCTTGAAGTGTCTTCAAAGTTCTGATCATAGAAAATTTTGTTGAAAAGTGTGCAACAAGAAATGCTTGTTGAGAATGCAACAAGATGATGGAGCTTAGTGGAAAGGAGTCGCCTTCACTAAGTGGTCCCGCAGGAAAGTTTTGGCGCAAAGTCTATTTTTAGACATATGGATCATGGTCTATGAGTTGCAGGATGTTGTTTATGGATGATTGGTCATGTTGGGAAAAATAGATGGACTTCTATTTTTTGGACCATAGTAGTGTGATCAGAGTCTATTTTTAGACTGTCAGGTAAAAATAGAAACAATCAAATATTATTAGCCCTTAGTAATATTTGGACTCTAAACTTTATCTTATTCTCTTGGAGCACTTCAATTGGAGCTACAAATGTGGCACATGCAACTGCCTGAAGGAATCACGTGGTTACTTATGGGTTACTTGAGCTATTGCATGGAGGACTTCAGTTAGGACTTCAGTGATTGAGTTCTGTGGAGTTGGATGAGTAGTTAATGGAGTTGTGTTCAGTTTGACTTAGTTGAACTGGTTGTATTTAGTCTAACTGGCCAATACACTAAGTGATGAGTTGTGTGAATTAGTTATTAATTAATTCACTAATTATTAAATCATAATGCAACTAAAGAATACATCAGTTAAATCAGTGCATGGACAGTTCAGTGGAGATAAGTGTTAGAGGTAAGTGAAAGGGTTAGTTATGACTATCAGTTGTGCATGAGATTTGCACACGCAATGGATTGAGTAATGCCAAAGAGGCCAAGGGAAATTGTAGCTTGTGCTCACGTGATTTTTCCAAGTACATACGAGTTTGCTTGAGCCATTATCATTCATTCTCATGCAGGTATTGTGCAGTGGAGGCAGGCAAGTAGTGGAGGAGATTTGGAGATCAAATTTGAGCTATATTGTGTGTAATAGGTGGAGATAGTGCTGGATACTTGTGAAGAGTATTGTACTATGTATTGTTACATGTTCTCAATCAATATAATATACATATAGTTGGGGTTTTTAGCGAGATGCTTTCCCTGGGAAAATACTGTGTTGATATGTGTGATTGATGCTTCTATGTGCGCATGTTATTGTTTCTGCTTCTGTAAATTGATGATCAACGTAGAAGAGGTTATGTATTATGCATGTATTTCACAATAGTGTATAATCAGGATAATCTTTGTGAATATGTGTCATATTATTCAAAATTTCTACAAATTTTTCAGGTAACTTGAGGCTGTGAAATTCTTTAAGCCAGAGAGTGATTTTCTTAATTTCTTCATTATTGTTGGCTATCAGAGAAGCAACAACTCGTTCAGGGCCATATAATTGTGCAAAAGGATTTGGGATAATAGGATTTCTAAACTCTAAACTTTGATAATCCCAAGGTGTCGAGAATGTTCGCAGATATTGCAATGTCCTTTCAACACATTGAGAAGCTCTTGTTTGGGGCTTCTTTTGAAAATAGCCATTTTTTATTTCCCAATCTGCAAATGGTTCAAAGGGTTCATACTGGGGAAATGAATCTGTTCCTGCAAAATTTTCATCATTTCTCTGAAGAAATGCAGCATCAAGTTCTTCAAAAAGATCAGGAATTCTTAATGACTTTAAAAACCTTTCTACCCTTTCGGTCATATTTATTTCATCCAAATCCAGCATTTTAGTAGAAGTATAAACAACAAAGGAGAAATATGTACCTCCAATGATCTGATAATAATTCAAGGTTTGCAAAACCTTGATCATGGATTCAGTATACTCTTTAGTCCAGTAATCATCTAGAGTCTTGAAGTAAAGTTTTACCTTCATATTTGGTAGAGGATATACCTTTACCAATTCTTCATCTAGACCCAACAAGACACCAACATTTTTGGACTGCCAAGCTTGACATCTGTGTATAAATTGGTTTCTTCTTATTCTCAGTCAAATAATCTTTTTAATTTCTTCGAACACATCACCAAGAATTAATTCAAGAATTTGAAATCTTTTTATAAAAGTTTCAAAGTTATCATCTACACAGGTCTTACTAATAATAATAAAAATATCAGTTCTTTGGTTATGAATATGGGCCTTATTCATTTCTCTGGTAAGAGAGTTAGCTGAATAATTGGAAATACCTGGCACCCATTCAACATCAAAATCATACATTTGAAACCCTATCTTCCATGCCAAAAGTCTACCTCTTGCGAACTATTTTGATATCTTGGCTGATAAAAAATACTTGAAATTCATTGAGTCTATTCTTATCAAGAATTTGGTAGGGGCCAAATATAATTCGAATTTTTGTATGCCATTAAAAACGGCAAGAGTTTCTTTTTCTGCTGGAAAATAATTTTTCTAGTGAATTAGGAATTCTCCAGAATGCATATGCACATAAAATTTCTTCTCTCGTCTCTTCCTTTCTTTCCAAAAGGATGGCTGCCCAAAAATTATCAGACGCATCAGTCTGAAGGATGATAAATCCATTACCTGGCTGTTTGAGCTCGGGGAGATTTTTGCATTCAACTTTTAACATTTGAACTGCTGCTGTGGCTTTCGATGACCATCCAGAATGCAAATGATGTCTAATTGGAGCAGTCTTTTCTGACAGTCTAGGAATGTATTTATGCACATAATTTAATATTCCTAGAAAACGCTGAATCAGTTTAGTATCCTGTAACTAATCGGGAAATTCAGATAATTTTGTTAAAACATGGGGTTGCATATGAATTTTACCATTGATAATATGGATACCCAAAAAATCAATACTATCTTGAAATAGAAGCATTTTCTTTTCTAACAAAACAATACCATGCTACTTTGCTTCTTCAAGAAATATTTGTAAATGCTTCATATGTGATTTAAGATCCTGACTGTGAATCAAAATGTCATCAATATAGAAAACAATAAAATCATATTTACCAAAAATATAGTCCATTCACCGTTGAAAGAAAGCTAGAGCATTCTTCACCAAATGGGACTACTCTCCACTGGAAAAAACTTGTAGGACATGTGAATGTAGTTTTGTGATGATCTTCGTCTTCGATTTGTATCTGGTAATAACCAGATTTCATGTCAAACTTACTGAAGATCTTGCTATTCTGAATTTTTTTCATAATTGTCTCCTGGTGGGGCAGAGGATAGCTGAAGCCATTCGTGATTGCATTCAATGGTTTATAATTAATGACCATTCGATCTTTTCCTCTGACTCTCTCTGAGTGATTTCTTACCAAGAAAGCAGAACAGGAATAATGAGAAGAAATCAGTTCGATTAACTTGATATTTAAGAGTTCTTCAATCTGCTTTTTGATTTCATTTTCATCTATTGGAGTACAGGGTATAAGCTTTCCTGTAACCCTGTTGTCATGCAGAGTGATTATTTCTTGCTGAGGACTTTCTTTAGTCCAGAATGCTTGCAGATTTTCAGAACAACATTTCAAAAATTCATCATAAAGAGCAATTTGTTCAAGATACCAACGAGGATTTCTATTTTCTTTTTGTTTGGGCTTTGTCTGATTCCTTTCTTCATAAATCTACAATACTTCTTGCCAATCATGAGATTCTTTCTGGGGTTTTTTAATGCCAACCTTCTTTTGGCTATTTTCTTTTCTGGCTTCTGAATTAGCCAAAGTCAGTCTTGGAACTGAGATTGCCTTCTTTTTCATATTCAGAATAACTTTGTCATCACTAATTGTAACTGGAAACATAGAATTAATAAACGACATTCCAAGAAACAAACTTGCAGAGGCATCACAGTGCTGAATTGCAAAATTTTTTACAATACTCCCCCCTACTCTTAAAGATACGTTATCAACATAGTGGGTGAGATTGACAGAGCCACCAATGGTCTTAGAAATCAGAATATTTTGTAAAGGCTTCCATAATCATTTGGATAAAGATGGGCGTGCTAAGTTATTGGAGCCACCTGTATCAATGAACGCATCCACAGTGATCCATTCACCTTTAACTTGGACTTCAATAGGAACATAGAGAAGATTGTTAGTTTTAAAAATCTTTTTGAGAAAAGAACTTTCATCGAGATTAATAAATGTGGGAACATGCAAAGATGAAGATGACCGAGAAATTGTCTTTGGGTAAGGACAAAAGGAATTCAGCGTGGATTGTGGAGGCAGAGAATTTAAAACAGAGTGTGAATTCTTAGCATCTCGATCGGTAGATAGAGAGGGAAGAGTAGACATAGCAACATTTGAAATGGATTCAGATGTCTCATCAGTGTAGTCATCAGAGCTATACTCATCACTAAAATGCAAGTCAGTCTCATTTTGAGATGCAGAACAATCATAGCAAATATTCATTTTCTGGCATGTGTCGGGAACTAACTCAGTATCTGACAAGGAAGCATCAGTTAAAATATATACATCTGATACTTCATCGTGGGAATCAACAATTGACCAATTATCTACAAAATAATCAATCTATATACATTCTTTCAACTTGTTGGAAGAGCTTCTTGGACATTTTCTGGTGAAGTGACCTTCTTGTTTGCATATAAAACATGCATTGTCTCTTTTGGGTTGCCTGCGCTTTTTCAAATATTTAAACTTTCGGAATGGATTTCTGGGATTGGCTACTCTCTCAGGCCTGAATTTTCCATATCTTTTGGATTTTATATTTTTGAATGGTGTCCATGGTAATACAGAATGACAAACATCAAGACCAGGAGAAAAATCTTGAGCTTTCTTCTGCCAACAAAGATATTTAACTTTTTCTTGACACCGGAATAAGAGATCTATCCAATAAGTCTTGTCAATCTTTTTTCCTTGGATCTCTAGATCTTTCATTATCATATCACCTAGATTACCAAGCAATTTTGATAGGAATGAAATCTTTCGAGTAGAATCATTGGTAAGATTAGCTTTATAGATTTTAGCCATATAATCATTACCAAACTGATCTGAAAACTTTAAATCCTTCAATTCCATTCTTGTTAGTTGTGTTATAATCTGTTTCTTTTCATCTGCCGGTTTGGGGACAAATTGGGGTTTGAGTAGCAATTATAATGTAGCTAATCCTGCAGCAGCTACATGCATCCGTTCTTCTTCTGATGGCCCCATCCACGAGTCATATACAATTCCGGCCATACGGTTTTTTGCTAAGGAAAAAATACATAGATTATCTAATTTAGAGACAATTTGCATTTGATATAAGGCACCAATCCAAACTCTGATGGATTCAGCTGGATTTGTAGATTCGTCTAAGTCTAGAACATATCCAGTGGTATTGGTTGCAAACAAGTCTTCTTCAACCGTTGGGTACTTATGGGCTTCATGAAGTACATTGGCTTTTTAGAGAGATGGAAAAATGAAGTAGGGGAATTTAGAGGCAACATTTCTAAAGTGGCTATCTCACTTTTTGATTTGTGAAGATTTAGTGATTTTGCTGGCTCTAGTCTGTGTTCAACTTGGGCGCTAGATTTAGCTTCACTACCCTCTTTCTTTTCATTTATATCCCAATATTCAAGAGTATACATAGAGATAGAAAATTTGGGAACCTTTGAATCTCTCCTTTTCTTCTCTTTTTTCTTTTTCTCTTTTTCTTCTCTTCTTGCTTTTTCTTCTTGTTGTTCATCATGGACAAGCTTAAGATTAGCTAGAATTAGCTCAGACTGGGATCCTAAATCATCCAGAACTTACTCTGCATGTGCACACCATGTGGTAAGGTAATTACCAATTTGATAGGTCTGATCTAAATCAGTGGTGTTTAATGCATTATTCTCTAATAAGGGAGCAGAGTCAGCTCAGGTCGGAGGATATTTTGATACAGAAGAGGTGGTGCAAAATTTTGTCTTAAGAGGCCATTTCCCACCTTTTACAAAACGATGGTTTGCGTATTTCCATTCTTCAACAGGAGGAAACTGGGTATGAGAAATACGGTGCATTTTATTTACAGCTAAAAAAGGTTTTGATTTAGGTATATACAGTTCAGTTGGCGACAACTGTGGTTTAGAAAGACTGACTTCTTTGACTGGAGGGAGATCTACGCGTCTTGAAGAAGATGATTCAGTAGAAGGTACAGGGATTACATAACATCGTGGCTTGATGAAAGGTCTAGGAATCTGTGGTTTTGGAGGAATAAGCTTTACTTGACCATTATTAATCGAGATTCTTTTGAGTTTTGACTCAAGCTTGCAACTATCTGCAATCGACTTATATTGAAAATACCAATTGCTTGGCAATTCAATTTGATCGTATAGAACACCTTCAACTTGAGAATTTGAAAGACCAACAGTAACACAATCCTTTAGAACAGGTTGTTTCAGTTTAGGATGGGTGGTGTTGGTTAGTTGAAAAGAAGCTTGAACTAGTGTAGAAAGATACTCACTATCTTCTATCATTTGAAGACCTTGAACTCCTACCAAGAGTTTCCAACAATCTTTAAGATGGACACCATTTAAGCTGATTGAGTAATCAAGAAATATTGTACCATATTGACATCCTGTGGATAGATTACCCAAAATGGTTCCTATCCTTGCATGGTCATAAGTCTGGTGATGGGTATCAAAGACTTCAACAATGCAGGAAGTATTTAATCCATGTCGGAACCAAGGAGCAAGACCAATTCTAATACCACCAAAATGAAGATAGGAATACTTATGATCCTTTACATACTTTCGAAATTTCTTGATCTCATCATCAAAAAATAGCTTTAAAGCAACTATTTGGACTACAGGACCAGAAATTTTTATAGTAACTTCCACTTCTTTCAAAAAAGATTTTCTTTTAAAAACAAAAGACATCAGCAGTTTATAAACATCAGTAGCATGGAGAGCAGGAGGATTCCAATTCTCGGGATTCGGGACTACTTCGAAATTTTCAGTAGATACCAGATTAGATTCAATAGTTTGAGAAGAGACTTCAGTTATGACTTTACGATCAATAGCAGAGAAAGAGCATAACATATTTTCCATAATTACAAACTATACCAGAGATTGACTAAAGTAGCATTTATCTACTTAGCAATTGTTGAACAAGAACTTTTCGAAGGCTTCCTAGCTAGCTTTAGACTCTGTCTATAGTTTATAACTCAGGACCAGAATAGGGCTCAGATACCAATTAAAATGATGGACTTAGTAGCTTAATTGAACCTCTAAAGAGTATGCTGAAATTCCTTACACCATCCACCAGCTCGAGAAATACGAGGGCACACGACTCCTTCGTTCTTCAACTCATTTTACAATCCTGACTTAAGGTGATCTTGGAACAAACTGTCCTCAGACAGGTGACCCAACAAGCTTCAGAATTAATTCAAATAAAAATGTTACATACCAAGTTATGCCTCAGAGTAGAGCTTTCTAGTCTCTGGTCTCTTAAAGCATAGAATACAAACACTCTTTCACACACTCACACACATTCACAAAAACAGACCTCTATCTACACACACAAGACTCATACCTTTAAGTTTAGAAACATATGAGAATTATTGAAGGTCCTGCTAGACATTGCTTAGTCTTGACGGTGTCTGTTTGATATTCTCGAGTACAATAATTAAAAGAAAACGCACCACCAAGGTCCCATCAGACATCGATCACTATCATAATCAGAATCACGATCATGTGCTCCTGATGAAGATGAGGGAAGCTATTTCTTTAACCATGATTGATTTAACCACTCCAAATATTCTATCTCCCATGTGTGGTCATGTTTTTCTTGAGCATCTCGGTACAAATCCACGAAAATAGTTTCTTTTTCGTCAAATACCTTCTCTTTTCCTTTTGCCGTAGTTGCTTTTTGTTTTGTCGAGACTATAGAAGATTCTCCTTTTAGTGGTGCCTTGGATGATTGTCCTATATCAAACTTTATCATGTCAGTCATAACATGGAGATTTTTTTGTGGAAAGAGATATTTATTGTCCTCTTTTGTCCACTGATTTTATATAAGTCATTGGATCTATCTCAATGTCAAGGAAGGAATCCTTTTTACTTTTACAGAATTCAGGCATTGTTTGAACTAACAATTCAACTCCATCTAATAATTCCCATTTGAAAATTTGAAACATGTTGAGAGAGCATTCTATGGCACATTCGACCCATACTTTGCAGTTATGATTGATATTCTCTTGCTGCTGCCAACCCAATTCAAAAATCATAGATGAACAAACATTGGTTGACAATAATAAATTTACCAAACAAACTACATCATCACTCCAATTTCCTTCCATAACACTAATAGTAATCAATTCCTTTGAATTAATCAGTAATTTGATTACTCCAAATCTTCTTTGAAGTGTTACCAAAGTTCTGATCATAGACAATTTTTCAGGTAACTTGAGGTTGTGAAATTCTTTAAGCCAGAGAGTGATTTTCTTAATTTCTTCATTATTGTTGGCTATCACAGAGGCAGCAACTTGTTCAAGGCCATATAATTGTGCAAAAGGATTTGGGATAATAGGATTTCTAAACTCTAAACTTTGATAATCCCAAGGTGTCGAGAATGTTCGCAGATATTGCAATGTCCTTTCAACACATTGAGTAGCTCTTGTCTGGGGCTTATTTTGACAATTGCCACTTTTTATTTCCCAATCTACAAATTGTTCAAAGAGTTCATACTAGGGAAATGAATCTATTCCTGCAAAATTTTCATCATTTCTCTGAAGAAATGCAACATCAAGTTCTTCAAAAAGATCAGGAATTCTTAATGACTTTAAAAACATTCCTACCCTTTTGGTCATATTTATTTCATCCAAATCCAGCATTTTAGCAGAAGTATAAACAACAAAGTAGAAATCTATACCTCCAATGATCTGATAATAATTCAAAGTTTGCAAAACCTTGATCATGGATTCAGTATACTCTTTAGTCCAGTAATCATCTAGAGTCTTGAAATAAAGCTTTACCTTCATATTTTGCAGAGGATATACCTTTACCAATTCTTCATCTAGACCCAACAAGACACCAACATTTTTGGACTGCCAAGCTTGACATCTGTGTATCCATTGATTTTTTCTCATTCTCAGTCCAATAATATTTTTTAATTTCTTCGACCACATCACCAAGAATTAATTCAAGAATTTGAAATCTTTTTACAAAAGTTTCAAAGTTATCGTCTGTAGGGGTCTTACCAGGAATAACAAAAATATCAATTCTTTGGTAATGAATATGGGCCTTATTCATTGCTCTGGTAAGAGAGTTGGCTAAATAATTGGAAATATCTAGCACCCATTCAACATCAAAATCATACATTTGAAACCATATTTGCCATGCCAAAAGTCTACCTCTTGCGAGTTGTTTTGATATCTTGGCTGATAAGAAATACTTGAAATTCCTTGAGTCTTTTCTTATCAAGAACTTGGCGGCAGTGAAATATAATTCGAATTTTTGTATGCCATTAAAAATGGCAAGGTTTTCTTTTTCTGCTGGAAAATAATTTTTTTGGTGAATTAGGAATTCTCCAGATGCATATGCACATAAAATTTATTCTCCCGACTCTTCCTTTCTCTCAAAAAGGATGGCTGCCCAAAAATTATCGGACACATCAGTCTGAAGGATGATAAATCCATTACCTGGCGATTTGAGCTCAGGGAGAATTTTGCATTCAGCTTTTAACATTTGAACTGCTGCTGTGGCTTCTAGTGACCATCCAGAATACAAATGACATCTAATTGGAGTTGTCTTTTCTGACAGTCTAGGAATGTATTTATGCACATAATTTAATATTCCTAGAAAACGCTGAATCGGTTTAGTTTCCTGTAACTAATCAGGAAATTCAGATAATTTTGTTAAAACATGGGGTTGCATTTTAATTTTACCATTGATAATATGGATACCCAAAAAATCAATACTATCTTGAAATAGAAGCATTTTCTTTTTTGACAAAACAATACCATGTTGCTTTGCTTCTTCAAGAAATATCTGTAAATGCTTCATATGTGATTCAAGATCCTGACTTTGAATCAAAATTTCATCAATATAGACAACAATAAAATCATATTTACCAAAAATATAGTCCATTCACCATTGAAAGAAAGATGGAGCATTCTTCAGACCAAATGGGACTACTCTCCATTGGAAAAAACTTGCGGGACATGTGAATGCAGTTTTGTGATGATCTTCATCTTTGATTTGTATCTGGTAAAACCAGATTTCATGTCAAACTTACTGAAGGTCTTGCTATTTTGAAATTTTTGCATAATTGTTTCCTCGCGGGGCAGAGGATAGTTGAAGCCCTTCACGATTGCATTCAATGGTTTATAATTAATGACCATTCGATCTTTTTCTCTGACTATCTCTGAGTGATTTTTTACCAGGAAAGCAGAACAGAATAATGAGAAGAACTTGGTTCGATTAACTTGAGATTTAAGAGTTCTTCAATCTGTTTTTTGATTTCTTTTTCATCTATTGGAGTACAGGGTATAAGCTTTCCTGTAACCCTGTTGTCGCGCAAAGTAATTATTTCTTGCTGAGGACTTTCTTTAGTCCAGAATGCTTGCGGATTTTCAGAACAACATTTCAACAATTCATCATAAAGAGCAATTTGTTCAAGAGACCAATCAGGATTTCTGTTTGCTTTTTGTTTGGGCTTTGTCTGATTCCTTTCTTCATAAATCTCTAATACTTCTTGCCAATCATGAGATTCTTTCTGGGGTTTTTTTATGCCAGCCTTCTTTTGGCTATGTTCTTTTCTTGCTTCTGAATTAGCCAAAGTCAGCCTTGGAACTGAGATTACCTTCTTTTTTATATTCAGAATAACTTTGTCATCACTAATTGTAACTGGAAACATATAATTAATAAACGACATTCCAAGAAACAAACTTGCAGAGGCATCATAGTGTTGAATTGCAGAAATTTTTACAATACTCCCCTGTACTCTTAAAGATACGTTATCAACATAGTGGGTGAGATTGACAGAGCCACCAATGGTCTTAGAAATCAGAATATTTTGTAAAGGCTTCCATAATCCTTTGAATAAAGATGGGCGTGCTAAGTTAATGGAGCCACCTGTATCAATGAACGCATCCACAGTGATCCATTCACCTTTAACTTGGACTTTAATAGGAATATAGAGATGATTGTTAGTTTAACAATATTTTTGAGAAAAGAACTTTCATTGAGATTAACAAATGTGGGAATGGGAAAATATGAAGATGACTGAGAAACTATCTTTGGGTAAGGACAAAAATAATTCAACGTGGATTGTGGAGGCAAAGAATTTAAAAGAGAGTGTGAATTCCTAGTATCTCGATCGGTAGATAGAGAGGGAGTAGTAGACATAGCAACATCTGAAATGGATTTAGATGTCTCATTAGTGTAGTCATCGAAGCTATACTCATCACTAAAATACAAGTTAGTTTCATTTTCAGATGCAGAACAAGCATAGCAAATATTCATTTTCTGGCATGTGTCAGGAATTGACTCAGTATCTGACAAGGAAGCATCAGTTAAAATATATGCATCTGATACTTCATCTTTGGAATCAACAATTGACCAATTATCTACAAAATCATCAATATCTATACATGCTTTAAACTTGTTGGAAGAGCTTCTTGGACATTTTCTGGCAAAGTGACCTTCTTGTTTGCATATAAAACATGCATTGTCTCTTTTGGGTTGCCTGCGCTTTTTCAAATATTTAAACTTGCGGAATGGATTTCTGGGATTGGCTACTCTCTTAGGCCTAAATTTTCCATATCTTTTGGATTTTCTCTTTTTGAATGGTGTCCATGGTAATACAGAACGTCAAACATCAAGACCAAGAGAAAAATCTTGAGCTTTCTTCTGCCAACAAAGATATTTAACTTTTTCTTGACACTGAAATAAGAGATCTATCCAATAAGTCTGGTCAATCATTTTTTCCTTGGATCTCCAGATATTTCATTATCATATCACCTAGATTACCAGGCAATTTTGACAGGAATAAAATCTTTTGAGTAGAATCATTGGTAATATTAGCTTTATAGACTTTAGGCATATAATCATTACCAAACTGATCTACAAACTTTAAATCCTTCAATTCCATTCTTGTTAGATCTATTATAATCTGTTTCTTTTCATCTACCGGTTCGAGGAAAAATTGGGTTTTGAGTAGCAATTCTAATGTAGCTAATCCTGCAGCAGCTACATGCATCCGTTCTTCTTCTGATGGCCCCATCCACCAGAGTTTGGATTGGTGGCCTACATCAAATGCAGATTGTCTCTAAATTAGATAATCTATTGATTTTTGCCTTAGAAGAAAAGCGAATGGCCGGAATTGTATATGAGCCCGGAAATGGAACCAGTGTATGGTATGAGGAATTTCAGCATACTCTTGAGAGGTTCAAGTAAGTTACTGAGTGCATCATTTTAATTGGTATCAGAGCCATGTTCTGGTCCTGAGTTATAAACTATAGATAGAGTCTAAAGCTAGCCAAGAAGCCTTCGAAAAACTATTGTTCTACAATTGCTGAGTAGATAAATGCTACTTTAATCAATCTCTGGTATAGTTTGTAATTATGGAAAATCTATTATCCTCTTTCTCTGCTATTGATTGTAAAGTCATAACTAAAGTCTCTTCTTGAACTGTTGAATGTGATCTGGTATCTACTAAAAATTCCGAAGCAGTCGCAAATCCTGAGCTGGAATCCTCTTGCTCTCCATGCTACTAATGTTTATAAACTGCCGATGTCGTTTGTTTTTAAAAGAAAATCTTTTTTGAAAGAAGTGGAAGTTACTATAAAAATTTCTGGTCCCGCAGTCCAAATAGTCGCTTTAAACCTATTTTCTGATGATGAGATCAAGAAATTTCGACAGTATGTAAAGGATCATAAGTATTCCTATCTTCATTTTGGTGGTATTAGAATTGGTCTTGCTCCTTTGTTCCGACATGGATTAGATACTCCCTGCATTGCTGAAGTCTTTGATACCCGTCACCAGACTTATAACCATGCAAGGATAGGAACCATTTTGGGTAATCTATCCATAGGATGTCAATATGGTACAATATTTCCTGATTACTCAATCAGCTTAAATGATGTCCATCTTAAAGATTGTTGGAAACTCTTGGTAGGAGTTCAAGGTCTTCAAATGATAGAAGATAGTGAGTATCTTTCTACACTGGTTCAAGATTCTTTTTAGCTAACCAACACCGCCCATCCTAAACTGAAACAAACTATTCTAAAGGATTTTGTTACTGTTGGTCTTTCAAATGCTTAAGTTGAAGGTGTTTTGTATGATCAAACTGAATTTCCAAGTAATTGGTGTTTTCAATATAAGTCGATTGTAGATAGTTGCAAGCCTGAGTCAAAACTCAAAAGAATCTCAATTAATAATGGTCAAGTAAAGCTTATTCCTCCAAAACCACAGATTCCTAGACCTATCGTCAGGCCACAACATTATGTAATCCTTGTACCTTCTACTGAAGCCTCTTCTTCAAGATGCGTAGATCTCCCTCCAGTCGAAGAATTCAGTCTTTCTAAACCACAGTTGTCGCCAAATGAATTGTATATGCCAAAATCTAAACCTTTTTTAGTTGTAAATAAAATGCACCGTATTTCTCATACCCAGTTTCCTCCTGTTGAAGAATGGAAATACGCAAATAATCATTTTGTAAAAGGTGGGAAATGGCCTCCTAAGACAAAATTTTGCACCACCTCTTCTGTATCAAAATAGCCTCTCACCCGAGTTGACTGTGCTCCCTTAATAGAGCATAATGCATTAAACACCAATGATTTAGATCATACCTATTAGATTGGTAATTACCTTACCACATGGTGTGCACATGCAGAGGAAGTTCGGGATGATTTAGGATCCCATTCTGAGCTAATTCTAGCTTGTCTTAAGCTTCTCCATGATGAACAACAAGAAGAAAAAGCAAGAAGAGAAGCAAAAGAGAAAAAGAAAAAAGAGAAGAAAAGGAGAGATTCAAAGGTTCCCAAATTTTCTATCTCTATGGATACTCCTAACTATAGGGATATAGATGAAAAGCAAGAGGGCAGTGAAGCTGAATCTAGTGCCCAAGATGAACACAAACTAGAGCCAGCAAAATCACTAAATATTCACAAATCAAAAAGTGAGATAGCCACTTTCAAAAATGCTGCCTCCAAATTCCCCTCCTTCATTTTGCCATCTCTCCAAAAAGCCAATGTACTTCATGAAGCCCATAAGTACCCAAGGGTTGAAGAAGACTTGTTTGCAACCAATGCCACTGGATATGTTCTAAACCTAGACAAATCTACAAATCCAGTTGAATCCATAAGAGTTTGGATTGGTGCTCTATATCAAATGCAAATTGTCTCTAAATTAGATAATCTATCTATTTTTGCCTTAGCAGAAAAACGAATGGCCGGAATTGTATATGACTGGTGGGTGGGGCCATCAGAAGAAGAACAAATGCATGTAGCTGCTGCAGGATTAGCTACATTAGAATTGCTACTCAAAACCCAATTTTTCCCTGAATCGGCAGATGAAAAGAAACAGATTATAATAGATCTAAAAAGAATCAAATTGAAGGATTTAAAGTTTTTAGATCAGTTTTGTAATGATTATATGGCTAAAATCTATAAAGCTAATCTTACCAATGATTCTACTCAAAATATTTCATTCCTGTCAAAATTTCCTGGTAATCTAGGTGATATGATAATGAAAGATCTGGAGATCCAAGGAAAAAAGGTTGACTAGACTTATTAGATAGATCTCTTATTCCGGTGTCAAGAAAAAGTTAAATATCTTTGTTGGCAGAAGAAAGCTCAAGATTTTTCTCCTAGTCTTGATGTTTGTTGTTTTATATTACCATGGACACCATTCAAAAAGACAAAATCTAAAAGATATGAAAAATCCAGGCCTAAGAGAGTAGCCAATCCTAGAAATCCATTCCGCAAGTTTAAATATTTGAAAAAGCGCAGGCAACCCAAAAGAGACAATGCATGTTTTATATGCTAACAAGAAGGTCACTTTGCCAAAAAATGTCCAAGAACCTCTTCCAACAAGTTTAAAGCATGTATAGAGATTGATGATTTTGTAGATAATTGGTCAATTGTTGATTCCCAAGACGAAGTATCAGATGTATATATTTTAACTGATGCTTCCTTGTCAGATACTGAGTCAGTACTTGACACATGCCAGAAAATGAATATTTGCTATGATTGTTCTGCATTTGAAAATGAAACTGACTTGCATTTTATTGATGAGTATAGCTCCGATGACTACACTGATGAGACATATGAATCCATTTCAGATGTTGCTATGTCTACTACTCCCTCTCTATTTACCGATCGAGATACTAAGAATTCACACTCCGTTTTGAATTCTCTGCCTCCACAATCCACATTGAATTCTTTTTGTCCTTACCCAAAGACAATTTCTCAGTCATCTTCATCTTTTCCCATTCCCACATCTGTTAATCTCGATGAAAGTTCTTTTCTCAAAAAGATTGTTAAAACTAACAATCTTCTCTATATTCCTGTTGAAGTCCAAGTTAAAGGTGAATGGATCATTTTGGATGCGTTCATTGATACAGGTGGCTCCAATAACTTAGCACACCCATATTTATTCAAAGGATTATGGAAGCCTTTAAAAAATATTCTGATTTCTGAGACCATTGGTAGCTCTGTCAATCTCACCCACTATGTTGATAACATATCTTTAAGAGTGGGGAGAGTATTATAAAATTTCTGCAATTCAACACTATGATGCCTCTGCAAGTTTGTTTCTTGGAATGCCGTTTATTAATTCTATGTTTCCAGTTACAATTATTGATGTCAAAGTTATTCTAAATATTCTTCTCATTATTCGTGTTCTTCTCATTATTCGTGTTCTGCTTTCTTAGTAAGAAATCACTCAGAGATAGTCAGAGGAAAAGATCGAATGGTCATTAATTATAAACCATTGAATGCAATCATGAAGGGATTCAAATAACCTCTGTCTCGCCAGGAAACAATTAAGCAAAAAATTTAGAATAGCAAGATCTTCAGTAAGTTCGACATGAAATCTAGTTATTACCAGATACAAATCAAAGACAAACGTCACAAAACTACATTCACATGTCCCGCGGGTTTTTTCCAATGGAGAGTAGTCCCATTTGGTTTGAAGAATGCTCCAGCTTTCTTTCAACGACTAATGGACTATATTTTTGGTAAATATGATTTTCTTATTGTCTATATTGATGACATTTTGATTCACAGTCAGGATCTTGAATCACATATGAAGCATTTACGGATATTTCTTGAAGAAGCAAAGCAGCATGGTATTATTTTGTGAGAAAAGAAAATGCTCCTATTTCAAGATAGTATTGATTTTTTGGGTATCCATATTATCAATGGTAAAATTTAGATGCAAACCCACGTTTTAACAAAATTATCTGAATTTCCCAATCAGTTACAGGATACTAAACTGATTCAGCATTTTCTAGGAATATTAAATTATGTGCAAAAATACATTCCTAGACTGTCAGAAAAGACTCCTCCAATTAGACGTCATTTGCATTCTGGATGGTCACTAGAAGCCACAACAACAGTTCAAATGTTAAAAGCTGAAGGAAAAAATTTCCCCGAGCTCAAACCGCTAGCTAAAGGATTTCTCATCCTTCAGACTGATGCATCCGATAATTTTTGGGCGGCCATCCTTTTTGAAAGAAAGGAAGAGACTAGAGAAGAAATTTTATGTGCATATGCATCTAGAGAATTCCTAAATCACCAGAAAATTTATTTTCTAGCAGAAAAAGAAACTCTTTCCATTTTTAATGGCATACAAAAATTCGAATGATATTTGGCCCTAGCCAAGTTCTTGATAAGAATAGACTTAATGAATTTCAAGTATTTCTTATCAGCCAAGATTTCGAAACAGCTCGCAAGAGGGAAACTTTTGGCATGGCAGATATGGTTTCAAATGTATGATTTTTATGTTGAATGGGTGCCAGGTATTTCCAATTATTTAGTCGACTCTCTTACCAGAGAAATGAATAAGGCCCAAATTCATAACCAAAGAACTAATATTTTTGTTATTCATGGTAAGACCCCTGCAGATGATAACTTTGAAACTTTTGTAAAAATATTTCAGATTCTTCAATTAATTCTTGGTGATTTGGTCGAAGAAATTAAAAATATTATTGGACCAAGAATGAGAAGAAATCAATGGATACACAGATTTCAAGCTTGGCGGTCCAAAAATGTTGGTGTCTGGTTAGGTCTAGATGAAGAATTGGTAAAGGTATATCCTCTGCCAAATATGAAGGTAAAACTTTATTTCAAGACTCTAGATGATTACTAGAGTAAAGAGTATACTGAAAGGTTTTGTAAACTTTGAATTATTATCAGATCATTGGAGGTATAGATTTCTCCTTTGTTGTTTATACTTCTGCTAAAATGCTGGATTTGGATGAAATAAATATGACCGAAAGGGTAGGAAGGTTTTTTAAGTCATTAATAATTCTTGATCTTTTTGAAGAACTTGATGCTACATTTCTTCAAAGAAATGATGAAAATTTTGCAGGAATAGATTCATTTCCCCAATTTGAACTCTTTGAACCATTTGTATATTGGGAAATAAAAAATGGCCATTGTCAAAATAAGCCCCAGACAAGAGCTTCTCAATGTGTTGAAAGGACATTGCAATATTTGCGAACATTCTCGACACCTTGGGATTATCAAAGTTTAGAGTTCAGAAATCCTATTATTCTAAATCCTTTTGCACAATTATATGGCCTTGAATGAGTTCTGCCTCTGTGATAGCCAACAATAATAAAGAAATTAAGAAAATCACTCTCTGGCTTAAAGAATTTCATAGCCTCAAGTTACCTGAAAAATTGTCTATCATCAGAACTTTGGAAACACTTCAAGGAATATTTGGAGTAATGAAATTACTGATTAATTCAAAGGCATTAATTACTATTACTGTTATGGCAGGAAATTGGAGTGATGATGTAGTTTGTTTGGTAAATCTATTATTGTCAACCAAGGTTTGTTCATCTATGATTTTTGAATTGGGTTGGCAGCAGCAAGAGAATATCAATCATAACTGCAAACTATGGGTCCAATGTGCCATAGAATGCTCTGTCAGCATGTTTCAAATTTTCAAATGTGAATTATTAGATGGAGTCGAATTGTCAGTTCAAACAATGCCTGAATTCCGTAAAAGCAAAAAGGATTCCTTCCTTGACATTGAGATAGATCCAATGGCTTATATAAATCGGTAGACGAAAGAGGACAATAAATATCTCTTTCCACAAAAAAATCTCCATGTTATGACTAACACGATAAAGTTTGATATAGGACAATCATCCAAGGCACCACTAAAAGGAGAATCTTCTACAGTTTCGACAAAATAAAAAGTAGCTACGGCAAAAGGAAAAGAGAAGGCATCCGACGAAAAAGAAACTATTTTCCTGGATTTGTACCAAGATTCTCAAGAATAACAGGACCACAGATGGGAGGCAGAATATTTGGACTGGTTAAATCAATCATGGTTAAAGAAAAAGCTTCCCTCATCTTCATCAGAATCACATGATCCTGATTCCGATTATGATAGTGATCGAAGTCCGATGGGACCTTGGTAGTGCATTTTCTTTTAATTATTGTACTCGAGAATATTGAATAGACACCGTCAAGACTAAGAAATGTCTGACAGGACATTCAATAATTCTCATATGTTTCTAAACTTAAAAGTATGAGTCTTGTGTGTGTAGACAGGGGTTTGTTTTTGTGAGTGTGTGTGAGTGTGTGAAAGAGTTTTTGTATTCTGTGCTTTAAGAGACCAGAGACTAGAAAGCTCTACTCTAAGGCATAACTTGGTATGTAACATCTTTATTTGAATTAATTCTGAAGCCTACTGGGCCGCCTGTCTGAGGACAGTTTGTTCCAAGATCTCCTTAAGTCGGGATTGTAAAGTGAGTTGAAGAACAAAGGAGTCGTGTGTCCTCGTATGTCTCGAGCTGGTCGACGGTGTGATGAATTTCAGCATACACCTCAGAGGTTCAAGTAAGATACTAAGTTCAATAAATGATGGACTCAGTAACTTACTTGAACCTCTGAAGAGTATGCTGAAACTCCTCACACCATCCACCAGCTCAAGAAATATGAGGACACATGACTCCTTCATTCTTCAACTCACTTTACAATCTCGACTTAAGGCGATCTTGGAACAAACTATCCTCAGACAAGCGGCCCAGCAGGCTTCAAAATTATTTCAAATAAAGATGTTACATACCAAGTCATGCCTCAGAGTAGAGCTTTCTAGTCTCTGGTTTCTTAAAGCACAGAATACAAACACTCTTTCACACACTCACACACACTCACAAAAACAAACCTCTGTCTACACACACAAGACTCATACCTTTAAGTTTAGAAACATATGAGAATTATTGAAGGTCCTGTCAGACATTGCTTTGTCTTGACAGTGTCTATTCAATATTCTCGAGTACAATAATTAAAAGAAAACGCACTACCACGGTCCCATCGGACTTCGATCACTATCATAATCAGAATCATGATCATGTGCTTCTAATGAAGATGAGGGAAACGTTTTCATTAACCATGATTGATTTAACCACTCCAAATATTCTATCTCCCATGTGTGGTGCTGTTGTTCTTGAGCATCTTGGTACAAATCCACGAAAATAGTTTCTTTTTCGTCGGATACCTTCTCTTTTCCTTTTGCTGTAGCTGCTTTTTCTTTTGTCGAGACTGTAGAAGATTCTCCTTTTAGTGGTGCCTTGGATGATTGTCCTATATCAAACTTTATCATGTCAGTCGTAACATGGAGATTTTTTTGTGGAAAGAGATATTTATTTTCTTCTTTCGTCCACCAATTTATATAAGCCATTGGATCTATCTCAATGTCAAGGAAGGAATCCTTTTTGCTTTTATAGAATTCAGGCATTGTTTGAACTGACAATTCGACTCCATCTAATAATTCCCATTTGAAAATTTGAAACATGCTGATAGAGCATTCTATGGCACATTGGACCTATAGTTTGCAGTTATGATTGATATTCTCTTGCTGCTGCCAACCCAATTCAAAAATCATAGATGAACAAACCTTGGTTGACAATAATAAATTTACCAAAGAAATTACATCATCACTCCAATTTCCTGCCATAACACTAATAGCAATTAATGCCTTTGAATTAATCAATAATTTGATTACTCCAAATCTTCCTTGAAGTGTTTCCAAAGTTCTGATCATAAACAATTTTTCAGGTAACTTGAGGCTATGAAATTCTTTAAGCCAAAGAGTGATTTTCTTAATTTCTTCATTATTGTTGGCTATCACAGAGGTAGAAACTCATTCAGGGCCATATAATTGTGCAAAAGGATTTGGGATAATAGGATTTCTGAACTCTAAACTTTGATAATCCCAAGGTGTCGATAATGTTCATAGATATTACAATGTCCTTTCAACACATTGAGAGTCTCTTGTCTGGGGCGTCTTTTGACAATAGCCATTTTTTATTTCCCAATCTACAAATGGTTCAAAGAGTTCACACTGGGGAAATGAATTTGTTCCTGCAAAATTTTCATCATTTCTCTGAAGAAATGTGACATCAAGTTCTTCAAAAAGATCAGGAATTCTTAATGACTTTAAAAACCTTCCTACCCTTTCGTTCATATTTATTTCATCCAAATCCATCATTTTAGCAGAAGTATAAACAGCAAAGGAGAAATTTATACCTCCAATGATCTAATAATAATTCAAAGTTTGAAAAACCTTGATCATGGATTTAGTATACTCTTTACTCCAGTAAGCATCTAGAGTCTTGAAATAAAGTTTTACCTTCATATTTGGCAGAGGATATACCTTTGCCAATTCTTCATCTAGAACCAACAAGACCCCAACATTTTTTGGACTGCCAAGCTTGACATCTGTGTATCCATTGATTTCTTCTCATTCTCAGTCCAATAATATGTTTAATTTCTTCGACGACATCACCAAGAATTAATTCAAGAATCTGAAATATTTTTACAAAAGTTTCAAAGTTATCATTTGCAGGGGTCATACCAGGAATAACAAAAATATCAGTTCTTTGATTATGAGTATGGGCCTTATTCACTTCTCTGGTAAGAGAGTCGGTTAAATAACTGGAAATACCTGGCACCCATTCAACATCAAAATCATACATTTGAAACGATATCTGCCATGCCAAAAGTCTACCTCTTGCGAGCTGTTTTGATATCTTGGCTGATAAGAAATACTTGAAATTCATTGATTCTGTTCTTATCAAGAACTTGGCAGGGGCCAAATATAATTCGAATTTTTGTATGCCATTAAAAATGGCAAGAGTTTCTTTTTCTGCTGGAAAATAATTTTTCTGGTGAATTAGGAATTCTCTAGATGCATATGCACATAAAATTTCTTCTCCCATATCTTCCTTTCTTTCAAAAAGGATGGCTACCCAAAAATTATTAGACGCATCAGTCTGAAGGATGACAAATCCATTACCTGGCAGTTTGAGCTCGAGGAGTTTTTTGCATTCAGCTTTTAACATTTGAACTGTTGCTGTGGCTTCCGGTGACCATCTAGAATGCAAATGACGTCTAATTGGAGCATTCTTTTCTGACAGTCTAGGAATGTATTTTTGCACATAATTTAATATTCCTAGAAAACGCTGAAGCATTTTAGTATTCTGTAACTGATCGGGAAATTCAGATAATTTTGTTAAAACATGGGGTTGCATCTGAATTTTACCATTGATAATATGGATACCCAAAAAATCAATACTATCTTGAAATAGAAGCATTTTCTTTTCTGACAAAACAATACCATGCTTCTTTGCTTCTTCAAGAAATATCTATAAATGCTTCATATGTGATTCAAGATCCTGACTGTGAATCAAAATGTCATCAATATAGACAACAATAAAGTCTTATTTACCAAGAATAGAGTCCATTCGGCATTGAAAGATAGCTGGAACATTCTTCAAACCAAATGGGACTACTCTCCATTGGAAAAAACCCGTGGGACATGTGAATGCAGTTTTGTGACGATCTTCGTCTTTGATTTGTATCTGGTAATAACCAGATTTCATGTCGAACTTACTGAAGATCTTGCTATTCTGAATTTTTTACATAATTGTTTCCTAGCGGGGCAGAGGATAGTTGAAGCCCTTCGTGATTGCATTCAATGGTTTATAATTAATGACCATTCGATCTTTTCCGCTAACTATCTCTGAGTGATTTCTTACTAGGAAAACAGAACAGGAATAATGAGAAGAAATCAGTTCGATTAACTTGACATTTAAGAGTTCTTATATCTGCTTTTTGATTTATTTTTCATCTCTTGGAGGACAAGGCATAAGCTTTCCTGTAACCCCATTGTCATGGAGAGTAATTATTTCTTGTTGAGGACTTTCTTTAGTCCAGAATGCTTGCGTATTTTTAGAACAACATTTCAACAATTCATCATAAAGAGAAATTTGTTCAAGAGACCAATGAGGATTTCTGTTTACTTCTTGTTTGGGCTTTGTCTGATTCCTTTCTTCATAAATCTGCAATACTTCTTGCCAATCATGAGATTCAACTTTTTCTAGGAATATTAAATTATGTGCATAAATACATTCCTAGACCGTCGAAAAATACTTCTCCAATTAGACATCATTTTCATTCTACATGGTCACCAAAAGCCACAACAGTAGTTCAAATGTTAAAATCTGAATGCAAAAATCTCCCCGAGCTCAAACCACCAGGTAATGGATTTCTCATCCTTCGGATTGATGCATCCGATAATCTTTGGGAAGCCATCCTTTTTGAAAGAATGGAAGAGACGAGAGAAGAAATTTTATGTGCATATGCATCTGGAGAATTCCTAATTCACCAGAAAAATTATTTTCCAGCAGAAAAAGAAACTCTTTCCATTTTAAATGGCATACAAAAATTCGAATTATATTTGCCCCTTGCCAAGTTCTTGATAAGAACAGACTCAATGAATTTCAAGTATTTCTTATCAGCCAAGATATCAAAACAACTCGCAAGAGGTAGAATCGTGGCATGGAAGATATGGTTTCAAATGTATGATTTTGATGTTGAATGGGTTCCAGGTATTTCCAATTATTTAGCCGACTCTCTTACCAGAGAAATGAATAAGGCCCATATTCATAGCCAAAGAACTGATATTTTTGTTATCCCTCGTAAGACCCCTATAGATGATAACTTTGAAACTTTTATAAAAATATTTCAGATTCTTGAATTAATTCTTGGTGATGTGGTCAAAGAAATTAAAAAGATTATTGGACTGAGAATGAGAAGAAATCAATGGATACACAAATGTCAAGCTTGGCAGTCCAAAAATGTTGGTGTCTTGTTGGGTCTAGATGAAGAATTGGTAAATGTATATCCTCTGCCAAATATGAAGTTAAAACTTTATTTCAAGACTCTAGATGATTACTGGACTAAAGAGTATACTGAATCCATGATCAAGGTTTTGCAAAATTTGAATTATTATCAGATCATTGGAGGTATAGATTTCTTCTTTGCTATTTATACTTCTGATAAAATGTTGAATTTTGATGAAATAAATATGACTGAAAGGGTAGGAAGGTTTTTAAAGTCATTAAGAATTCCTGATATTTTTGAAGAACTTGATGCTGCATTTCTTCAGATAAATGATGAAAATTTTGCAGGAACAGATTCATTTCCCCAGTATGAACTCTTTGAACCATTTGCAGATTGGGAAATAAAAAATGGCCATTTTTAAAAGAAGCCCCAGACAAGAGCTTCTCAATGTGTTGAAAGGACATTGAAATATCTGCGAACATTCTCGACACCTTGGGATTATCAAAGTTTTGAGTTCAGAGATCCTATTATTCCAAATCCTTTTGCACAATTATATGGCCCTGAACGAGTCGCTTCCTCTGTGATAGCCAACAATAATGAAGAAATTAAGAAAATCACTCTCTGGCTTAAAGAATTTCATAGCCTCAAGTTACCTGAAAAATTGTCTATGATCAGAACCTTGGAAACACTTCAAGGAAGATTTGGAGTAATCAAATTACTAATTAATTCAAAGGCATTAATTACTATTAGTGTTATGGCAGGAAATTGGAGTGATGATGTAGATTTTTTGGTAAATTTATTATTGTCAACCATGGTTTGTTCATCTATGATTTTTGAATTGGGTTGGGAGCGGCAAGAGAATATCAATCATAACTGCAAACTATGGGTTCAATGTGCCATAGAATGCTCTGTCAACATGTTTCAAATTTTCAAATGGGAAGTATTAGACGGAGTCGAATTGTCAATTCAAACAATGCCTGAATTCCATAAAAGCAAAAGGGATTCCTTCCTTGACATTGAGATAGATCCAACGGCTTATATAAATCGGTGGACGAAAGAGGACAATAAATATCTCTTTCCACAAAAAAATCTCCATGTTACGACTGACACAATAAAGTTTGATATAGGACAATCATCCAAGGCACCACTAAAAGGAGAATCTTCTTCATTCTCGACAAAAGAAAAAGCAGATATGGAAAAAGGAAAAGAGTAGGTATCTGACGAAAAAGAACCTATTTTCGTGGATTTGTACCAAGATGCTCAAGAACAACAGGACCACACATGGGAGACAGAATATTTGGAGTGGTTAAATCAATCATGGTTAAAGCAAAAGCTTCCCTCCTCTTCATCAAAAGCACATGATCCTGATTCCGATTATGATAGTGATCGAAGTTCGATGGGACCTTGGTAGTGCATTTTCTTTTAATCATTGTACTCGAGAATATTGAACAGACACCGTCAAGACTAAGCAATGTCTGACAAGACCTTCAATAATTCTCATATGTTTCTAAACTTAAAAGTATGAGTCTTGTGTGTGTAGACAGGGGGCTGTTTTTGTGAGTGTGTCTGAATGTGTGAAAGAGTGTTTGTATTCTGTGATTTAAGAGACCAAAAACTAGAAATCTCTACTCTGAGGCATAACTTGGTATGTAACATTTTTATTTCAATTAATTCTGAAGCCTGCTAGGTCACCTGTCTAAGGACAGTTTGTTCCAAGATCACTTTAAGTGGGGATTGTAAAGCGAGTTGAAGAACGAAGGAGTCATGTGTCCTCGTATTTCTTGAGCTGGTGGATGGCGTGAGGAATTTCAAGATACTCTTCAGAGGTTCAAGTAAGTTACTGAGTCCATCATTTTAATTGGTATCAGAGTCATGTTCTGGTCTTGATCTAGAGTAATATTCAGACCAAATGGGACTACTCTCCATTGGAAAAATCCTGTGGGGCAAGTTCTAGGATGGTGTGAGGAATTTCAGCATACTCTTCAGAGGTTCAAGTAAGTTACAGAGTCCATCATTTTAATTGGTATCAGAGCCCTCATTCTTAGTCCAGAGTCTAAAGCTAGCGAGGAAGACTTCGAAAAGTTCTTGTTCTACAATTGCTGAGTAGATAAACACTACTTTAGTCAATCTCTGGTAAAGTTTGTAATTATGGAAAATCTGTTACGCTCTTTCTCTGCTATTGATCATAAAGTCATAACTGAAGTCTCTTCTCGAACTGTTGAATCTAATCTGGTATCTACTGAAAATTTTGAAGTAGTTGCGAATCGTGAGAGTTGGAATCCTCCTACTCTCCATGCTACTTATGTTTATAAACTGCCAATGTCATTTGTTTTTAAAAGAAAATATTTTTTGAAGGAAGTGGAAGTTACTACAAAAATTTCTGGTCTCGCAGTCCAAATAGTCGCTTTAAACCTATTTTCTGATGATGAGATCAAGAAATTTCGACAGTATGTAAAGGATCATAAGTATTCCTATCTTCATTTTGGTGGTATTAGAATTTGTCTTGCTCTTTTGTTCCGGCATGGATTAAATACTCCCTGCATTGCTGAAGTCTTTGATACCTGTCACCAGACTTATGACCATGCAAGGATAAGAACCATTGTGGGTAATCTATCCACAAGATGTCAATATGGTACAATATTTCCTGATTACTCAATCAGCTTAAATGATGTTCATCTTAAAGATTGTTGGAAACTCTTGGTAGGAGTTCAAGGTCTTCAAATGATAGAAGATAGTGAGTATCTTTCTACACTGGTTAAAGCTTCTTTTCAGCTAACCAACACCGCCCATCCTAAACTGAAACAACCTGTTCTAAAGCTTTGTGTTACTGTTGGTCTTTCAAATGCTCAAGTTGAAGGTGTTCTGCATGATCAAATTGAATTACCAAGCAATTGGTATTTTCAATATAAGTTGATTACAGATAGTTGCAAGCCTGAGTCAAAACTCAAAAGAATCTTGATTAATAATGGTCAAGTAAAGCTTATTCCTCCAAAACCATAGATTCCTAGACCTATCGTCAGGCCAGGAAGTTATGTAATCCCTGTACCTTCTACTGAAGCCTCTTCTTCAAGACGCATAGATCTCCCTCCAGTCGAAGAAGTCAGTCTTTCTGAACCACAGTTGTCACAACTGAACTGTATATACCTGAATCTAAACCTTTTTTAGCTGTAAATAAAATGCACTGTATTTCTCATACCCAGTTTCCTCCTATTGAAGAATGGAAATACGCAAATCATCGTTTTGTAAAAGGTGGGAAATGGCCTCCTAAGACAAAATTTTGCACCACCTCTTCTATATCAAAACAGCCTCCGACCCAAGCTAACTGTGCTCCCTTAATAGAGCATAATGCACTAAACACCATTGATTTAGATCAGACCTATTCGATTGGTAATTACCTTACCACATGGTGTGCACATGCATAGGAATTTATGGACGATTTAGGATCCCAGTCTGAACTAATTCTAGCTAATCTTAAGCTTCTCCATGATGAACAACAAGAAGAAAAAGCAAGAAGAAAAGCAAAAGAGAAAAAGAAAAAAGAGAAGAAAAGGAGAGATTCAAAGGTTCCCAAATTTTCTATCTCTATGGATACTCCTAACTATTGGGATATAGATGAAAAGCAAGAGGATAGTGAAGTTGAATCCAGTGCCCAAGCTGAACACAGACTAGAGCCAATAAAATCACTAAATCTTCACAAATCAAAAAGTGAGATAGCCACTTTAGAAAATGCTACCTCTAAATTCCCCTCCTTCATTTTGCCATCTCTCCAAAAAGC